>OMNR01010693.1:8011-19776 GCA_900303205.1 Mora moro
CCCTCCACGCCACACACACACACACACACACACACACACACACACACACACACACACACACACACACACACACACACACACACACACACACACACACACACACACTTTCCTAACTTGCTTCTTTTTTTATTATTTTCTTTTGTGACTGTGTTGTGACCCATGTTGATGATATTCTTAAATTAACTGATGTCTGCAGTTTTGTTGGGTTATTTGACTTAAGGATGTGCACTCCTTTATTCTGCACCCTGAGATGTGTGTGCGTCTTGTTTGTCGGTCATGCCGGGTTGTCTGTGTCAGTGTGTGTGTTACTCCTTTGAGGGGAGTAAGAAAGTTCATCTTATAGGATGAATCCTTGTTGGTTTTGGACTATGTACTGAATTGAATCGAATTGTTACAACTGTGTGCGTGCGTGTGCATGTGTGTCAGGGACCTGAGAATAACACCAGACTCTCTGACCGCCTGGGCCAGCATGTCTCTCTGGATGTTCTGCTGGATCAACAGCTGATGGGCCTTCGTCCACCTGCAGAGAGGAAGAGGAGGAGGAGGAGGAGGAGCACAGGGTTCACCTTCCTGACAGGTAGAACTATATAGTATTATAAACCACAGTGTTTCCCTTAAGAGTTGGGTTTTTTTCTATGTTGATGTGCACGGTACTGATGTGTGCGGGCGTTGTGGGGATGTGCCGTCAGAGGTTTCAGTGTGATCACTGACTCCAAGCGGGCTGTGGTGCATGCACTCCAAATGAAATGGCCTCATACAATAGCATAACAATAAATAGCATGGGAGTGTGCTATGCACGAGCCACGTTTGTTTTTGGCCATTAATGTTAGCACAAATACAGTTTTCAGTCAACTGCAGAGTTGTAGCCATCCCACCTTCTGGGTTTCATAATAGTGTTGCTTCTGTTCCACGCCTACTTTCTATTATCAAGTCACTTGTGTTGCTTTTTCTCTTTATGCTTCCTACATTTAGTATAATAGCCATTCATGAGCTGATGCCACCTATAGTATCATCTTGTGTTAGTTGTTCTTCTATAGCAGAACACCATTTTCAGTGTTTTTCCACAGTCTCTAATGACATGTCTCAATGATCTAACAATGGAGGGGGTGCAGTAGGGGGGCCTATGATATATGTTTTTGGGCACCCTACATAAGTTGAAATTCTAAAAAACAATAAAATATAAAATAAACCGCTGCTTGAAGTACAACATTCAATCCTTAATAAAGTGTCAACGCCTGTAATTTTATTATACAAAAAAAATGCAGTGTGGAAATCAATGGATACTGGTTCTGATGGGTCCGTTTCCTACCATTCCACCATGAGGGGTAGTTTTTGCTCCGAGGTCCGGCTGGCGTCGATCTCTATAGGGTAGTAGATGTTCAACAGCGCCCTCATCTGGACGCCGGAGGTACAACACAAACAGTAAAAACGAGCACGTGGAACTACATGAAGCTGCTATTACAGCAGCGATATAATACACTGTGGGCTTCATAATGAAAATATATACTACATTAATATAAATACTATAATATTTAATGACAGGCAGAGATAAATAAAGATAAATAGCTTATCAGACTTATGACAAAAGGACTGAGTTTTATTGATGAGACTTTCTAGGATCAGTGTGTGGTGTGGTGGAAATTGACCTCAACTGACTAACCATAAAGGAACCTCCTAAAGCCGTGTGAGTACAAGCAAGACTCCTTGAACTTATTGAGCGTGCTCAAGAGAATATCAGACATGCACTGACGCAGGATGGCAAACGCATATTCTGCCTGTCTCACAGAAAGTAACAGCTTATATCTTCTTCAGTTGCGTCACAAACATACAACCCCAACTCTGAAAAAGTTTGGGACGGTATGGAAAGTGAAAATAAAAATTAAAAAAGAGACAGACAGTATGAATGCAAGACATTTCATGTTTTTGTCTGGTCAACTTCATTTCATTTGTAAATATACATCCATTCATGCCTGCAACACATCCCAAAAAAAGTTGGGACGGGAGCAATTTAGGGCTAGTAATGAAGCCTTATGTTAACCGTGTCCAGAAGCACCGTCGACTTCTTTGGGCTCGGAGGCATCTGGGATGGACCGTCACACAGTGGAAATGTGTATTGTGGTCAGATGAATCTGTATTCCAGGTCATATTTGGAAGAAATGGACACCGTGTGCTCCTGACCAGAGAAGAGAAGGGCCATTCAGACTGTTACCAGCAATAAGTCCAGAAGCCAGGGTCTGCCATGGTATGGGGTTGTGTCAGTGCCTTTGGCAAAGGTAACTTACACTTTTGTGACGGCAACCATTAATGCCAAAAAGTACATGGAGATTTTGGAGCAACATATGCTGCCTTCGAGACGACATCTTTTCCAGGAACGCCCATGCATATTTCAACAAGACGATGCAAAACCACATTCTGCACATTAATTACAAAGGCATGACTGGGGAAGAACAGGGTGCTGGACTGGCCTGTACTGAGGCACACCTTAAGACTTGTCTGCAGGAAGAATGAGACCAAATTACACCTGAAATGTGTGTGTTGTGTTGTGAAAAGGAATGGCAACATTACAAAGTGGTGAATGCTTTACTGTCCCAACTTTTTTGAAATATGTTGCAAGAATCAAAATTGAAATAAGTGTTTATTTTGAAACAAGACTAATGTGCACAAATAATGTGCCGTTACAAATCACTGTTGTCAGTTTTAACATTCCGTCCAAACTTTTTCTGATCCGAGTTGTAGATTGGTATGGTTGAAACCAGTTTATTCGAGTTTGTGCTGTCCAGATATGTATGTGGTTATCTATGTTTGTGTGAGTGTATATGTCATGTTAACCCTCTGTTCGTAGTTATCCCATAGGACATGTTGAAAACAGTCCCCAAGAAGATTGTACTGCATGCAGTCCTCGTAACACCCAAGTGCTTACCTTCCGAGTGCAGTCTTCATCGATGAGTATCCTGTGGTTGAGAATATCTGGAAGGTACAGGGAGACATTATCATTATTATTATTAGTAGTAGTAGTAGTAGTAGTATTATGTCCAAGGTTTCCCACAAAACAATTTTACCAGAGGGGAAAGTGCTTCGGAGAAAGAGGCAAGCAGTAGCGAATAGTCAAATCATCACTTTGAGTCGAGTCCAAATTCTCAGTCAAACAATCGTGGGTTTAAAAAAAAAAAAATCATGTGCATTATAATAACCGAATAATATCGGATATAGAGGCTGCTGTAGACAATATTGTGGGGAATATTGAGTTGGAAAGAGAGAGTAGAAGATGGCAAGATTTAGAAAACAAACGCTCCCTCCCTCCCCAAGTTTCTCTGCCTTTGAGGAGTGTTGCAGTCATGCACCTGTGGTGGAGCTATGATAACACTGTGTCTAATGATGGTGTGATTGACAGGCAAGATGGATTACCCAAACCAATCAGAGAAGAGATGTCCTGACTGGTCAGAAATGAGGCAGGAGTGGTCTAATTGCATATTATAAATAAAACAACTAAATACGTGTAAAACATTTTGTTGCTAGCTAGTTTTCTTCTTTTCTGTTGCGTCTTATGAGCGGTCGGGTTCTTTTGCAACCAGCGTGCACATTGTCAATGTTTGTATACAAATAAACCCTGGGTTCTGAAACTAACCTTTTGCGCACCAGCCACTGTGACTGGTGGACGCAGAAATTATATGATGACTGATTGCATCATTGCAAGTATGGTGAAATGTACTGGTAGGACTTAACCGACACTCAGTGTGTTGTTGATAAGTAAAACAGCAGTGTGACAGTGTTCAATATGTAATCTGGCATAATGCACAGTATATATGAATAATAATAAAAATGTTTAAAAAAAAAATGTAATTTTCTTTATAATAGTAATACATTATGAATAATAACAATAATAATAATAATATTATTGTTATTATTCATTATTATTATTATTATTATTATTATTATTATTATTATCCCACGATGGAGGAGGGTGTCATGAAGGTCAGTGTGGGCTGTGCTACTCACTGTGGGTGGTGGGCACTCTCTTCCCGTGGTGAGCGAACCTGGTCAGGGTCATGTCAAAGTCTGAGATCACCTGAGGGTTCATCACAGGTCAACACTGGGTTTCAATGGCATCATCGTTACAGTGCAGCACTGGTTTCAATGACGTCAACGTCACAGGACAAGCAAGCACTGGTTTCAATAGCATCATCGTCAAAGGACAAGCACTGGTTACAATGGCGTCGTTACAGGATGAGACTTGTTTCAATGTCATCATCATTACAGTTCAACACTGGTTTCAATGACATCATCGTTACAGTACAGCAGTGCTCTCAATGACATCATCGTTACAGTACAGCAGTGCTCTCAATGACATCATCGTTACAGTACAGCAGTGCTTTCAATGAGATTCTTGGTGAAACCACAAATGACAGGTACGATGTTTTGCCTGTCAGTTTGTCTGCATTCATTACAATACACACGCATCCCATGTGCACCTGGAGGCTCCCCGCTCCGGCGAGCTGCATGGCTCGCAGGGTGTTCTCCACCTTGTTCTTCTGCTTCATCAGCACAGATAACTTGGACAACTCTGGCACCTGTAGAGACAGAGGGCAGGATAGCGGTAGGGGTTAGGATGTTGGGGCTCCGAGTCAAAAGGTACTGGGTTTGAGCCCCGACGTCCACACAGTCTGCCTACTGGCTCTGCCTCAGCAGGATGCCTAACTGGTAGCAGTTAGGTAAAGCATTTGGGTTCAGCTTGTTTTTAAGCTTTAAGTTTTCTTGTTTGTTTAAATAAAAAATATATATCATGGTTCTTTGCTAATTGTTAGTATTGTATAGTGTAGTATAGGGTAAAACAGGCAAAAGGAATAAAGGAAGAATATAGTTTAAACCAAACCCATATTCCTCTCTACACATCTCTATAGCTACAGTTATACAAACAACAGACTGTGAACACAGACTATACCCTCTACTTGGTGTCAGTAGATGGATTAGGAGGAAAAGTGAAAATAGAGAAAGCCACCTCGGTCTTGGTCCACTGGCACCACACGGCCAGGGCGCCCCGCACCGGCGTGCTCATCCCGGGAGAGGAGCCGTCTGGGAGGGGGATACAGGGGCAACCGAAACACATCAGAGAGATAAAACACAATGAAAATAATCACGAAATAGATATGGCCTTGGAGAAGTAACGTGACAATAACAACTGGTAACGGTAGCTCGCAACAATAATAACAACAACAACAACAACAACAGTATTCCCAGCTCGTTGCTGCTAAATGCTAGTCCGGTGCCTAGCTAAATAACTTACCATTTTGAAAACGCTACGGGTCAAATACGTGTGTTTCAGGTGCAAAGGACCGTGTAAATACCGAGCATATTAGACTGTCGCGTTGTATAGAGACAGCTGTCACTTGAGAAACACAATATCCATAGATGGGAAGTAGAGCTCGCTATAAGATCTCGCGAGATTTCCCCGAGAGGAGCTACCGCCCGTTATCCTGCCTGGACCCCTCTGACCAAGGAGTCCAAGGTGAGTTATCACAGGTGACTGGGAGTGAAGCTGGTGGTTGACATCATGTCTCTTACGTATATTAATAATGTTAAACTATCACAATCGCAATTAATCCTACTTGTATAAAACCCAATAGGTATTATTGTTATATTATTAATTGTGATTATTATTCATAATAATATTGTTGTTAGTGTTAAACATAATCATATCATGATAATCATGATGCTAACGTTATTAATAATAGTACTTATGTGTGTATTTTATATTCTATCATAAAAACTACTGTTATTTTTATTATTATCATCATTGTTATTATAAGTAGTCTTGGGCGGTATGACGGTATACCAGGGTATTTAGAAATCCCCAAGGTATGTTTTTCACTACCGTCAAAAATACAGACGCTCCTCTTTCTATGAAAGTGATGCAGAGATGCTGCGCTGAGGTGATGTATTGTAGTGGTCAGTCTCGTCAATGGTCAGTCTAGTCTCAGTCTACTGCTGAGAACAACGGAGACTGAGAGTAACGTACTAGTGAAATGACCTTGTGTGTTCTGCCACAACCAGGGAGTGGAGTAGTGAAATAAATGATAATAATAATAATAATAATCATAATCATTATAATAACAATAATGATAATGATGATAATCATCATCATCACAATAATAATAATAATCATAATCATACTGTGCTCTTTTTACCTCTTCAACGAGGAGTTTCCGTGTTTCTCCAGCGCTCAGCGTCCACACTGGTGACCCCGTTTCTCCTATCGGACGCTTCTGGAGGTTGCAGCATGATGACTAACGCAGCTTTTGCTCAAATTAGGTCGGCTCATTTCTGCTCTGTAGCCGAGGTCTAGCTAATCAATTCAATATGACTAGAATAGATACAGAGTCATGAAAGTATTGCCACATATAACTTTATCTTAAGATGACTTCTCCCAATTACAAAAGCAGTTTATGAGCATGATTTTATACAATTGCCGGTCTGCCACCACCACCCGTAAATCATCTCAGCTCACTGATGTGTCGGTGTCCGCCGGGCGGTGGCATCAGGGCCTCCAAAAGGGATGCTGATGGAAGAAGCTCTTATTCTATGGGCCACAAGTATTTAAAGCCAGCAAGACTTGTCTAAGTGGGCTAATGAGACATAGACACACAGCAGTGTAGGCTAGACAATGTCATACGAGGACTTCTAGCATGTTTAAAACAAAAATGTAAATACCGCCATATACCGTATACCCCGGAGAAATGTCAGGAAGGTATGACGGTGTGAACAAATGGATACCAATTTATTATTATAAATAATATTTGTGTGAAGAATTATGACTATGATTATTTTTGTTAATATATGATGATGATGACTATTATTATTATTATTATTATTATTATTATTATTATACACCATAATAATCGTGATCCTACCAACATTATGAATCCTAGTAATGTACAAACCACCCTTTTAGTTTGAGGATCATTTGCCGCACCCTGCGACCCGTTTTACATTGAAGCTCTGCCGCAACCGAGAGTGGATCCGGAAGACCGACTTCCTCCACACAGCACTTACTCGCGATATTGTGGTTGTGCTTTTTAAGCATTATTCCATCCGTTATTACTATTAGGGCTGATGCTGTTTGTTATCATTAGAATAAGAATAAATCAAACATGTGCTTTGTGGTGAAGCTGTCAACTGTCAATACTAATACACATCACTTCCACATTACTGAAATGACTCATGTTCGATGAACTACCTTATCAGTGTATTTCTGTGTGGTTCAACAGCCTAATCATGTCTTGTTCTCCCGTCAGATGCCTGTGAACTCACTGGACCCTAAAACTGCCCACAGACGACTTTCTCTGTCTGAGGACAACAGAAGCGCTGGTTTGACACTGGAAGCATGTAGAGAGGGTCTGAGCAATTCCATCGAAACACATTGAAAGACAAGGGTACAAGGATCTTGTACCTGTTTGGCTTTAATCCAGGCATGTTATGTTGTATGTGTTCTCTGTTGTTCATTTCTAAGCCATCTCTGTATTCCAACAGCTGGGCTGTGTTACTTAGCGGCTCAGCGGTCACATTTTCACATTCCTGACGAAACGTTTGTTGTTGGGATGACCAGTTATCTGGATGTACATTTGGAATATATGCACCTGGGCCCATGGATGTACATGTATTGCATTGTGTTGATTTAATAGCAGCTGTTCATGCTTTTAGGAATAAACTTTTGTTTTTATTGATTTAAATATACACTCAACTATACTCCAAATGCTACTTTTTATTGGGCTTCTGAAAGATAAATTATGAAAGGAAATGACTTTTAATATCTTCCATAGAGTTAACTAAGCAGGTTTTACAAAGATTTAATTTACAATTAACATTTTCATACTAAAGGGCTCTGATATCTGTTTTTATTTTGAAGCCTAACATCGAACCTGATTTAAAGCAGATTTTATGATATGTTCATAAATGCAAGTGGTCTATAGGAAAAGCTAACGATGTTCATGTTGTGAATGACTTTAAACTGAATATTGATTCCTTGTGTTCTGTTGGGAACAACATGGCAGCAGAACATGTTCAGTTATATGTACACACCTGTTTATCATTCATAACGTCTGCTACTTCTATTATTTTAGTCGTTGTGTTTATTGTGTACATGTGAGTATTTTTCTGTTGTATTTGTTGATAAACCATAATGGTAATAAACAACTCAGTGGATCCAACTGAATGTTGTCGTGTGTTCGGCCAATGATTCTTCCCCTTTCTTCAGTTGAAATCCTCCAAGCTTAGCAGATGTTTCTCCAGAGCTCAACTCTCTGTTGGTTATCCTAGCAGCACACCTGGAATGTCCTTCCAGCCCCTTGGATCCCAGCAGGTCTCTATAATAATAATAATACATGGAATTTATATAGCGCTTTTCTTAATACCCAAAACTCTATGGTGTCCCCTGACGTTGGCTTCTGCTGGCACTTCAACTCAATGGTTGTACCTGCAATCATTTATTTTCTTTAATCACTCCCTCTATAGCCTATAGCCTACACAGTCTCTTAATTATGCAACCACAACAAATGTCCATGTAAAAAATGTCTGTCAACTGTGAGGCCTACATGTGCACCATTACTTTCAATGCTCTTTTTTCCTTCGGTTGAACAGGGACTGCAGCATGACAACTTGATCAAAGTTGTGTCACATTTCACGGAGGACGAGGTCCTTCACTGCGTATTTGAGCTCATGGATCACTGTATCTGTGATGACTTGGACCAGCAGCCAAGGGGCCTGGAGACCCAGCTGCTGAGAAAGTACACTTTTCAGATCCTGCGGGGCGTGGACTACCTCCACAGTGTCAATGTAAGACACCACATTTCACTTCAGTTGCATGTTGTCAACTATACCACTGAACTAGGTCTACTAACAGCGGAGGTGGAAAAATACCAGAACCACCAAGTAAAAGTCCTCCACCTCAAGTATGTCATCTGGATTGACTGAGATTAGCGCAAAGCCAGTGAATACACAGAATTAAATCAGTGTGGTGGCAGGACTTTTACTTTGTAAACCTGGAGTTTGTCCGCTTGTGGTTATGGCTTATGTATCAGTGAAGATGTCTTTTGAGCCACAGCAGACAGTACACAGCGTTAAGCCTTGTGTGAAACGATTGTTTATTTTACCAGGTCATCCACTGGGATATAAAGCCAGACAACCTGTCGGTGTCCGGCTCCGGTGTGGTCAAGGTGGCGGACCTGGGCTGCGGCCGAGTGGTGGACTCCAGCAGACAGCAAAAGCTGACACTGACCATTGGCACACTGTGGTACCTGCCCCCTGAGGTTCTGATGGGAGACCACTTCTACTCCAAGTGAGTATCCTCAAGGGAGGGCACACTACACACACACACAAATCAAAGCGTACGTGTTTTTTTTTTTTAATGCCGTACCTTTATTGCCTAGTGCCATCCTTTTAATTGTCTTCCAGGTCTCGTGATGTGTGGGCCATTGGTTGCACGATCTTGGCCATGGCAAGTCCGCAGATTTCCTTGAGGGCTCAACATATATGGAACAACTTCTTATGATTGTATCCAAAGTGGGTAAGTAGCACCCTTTTTTAAAATGTTTATTTATTACTATTGCTATGATGATTATCATTATATTGTTGTCGTCATAGCAATTACATTTTTTTTTTTGTTAGAGGTTATAGTTCATTTTCCAACACTTTCCCGGATTTGAGCTGCCTGCACCCATACGTCCTCCTGCCAACCTACTGCACAAGTACCAGCTCTGTCAACGTCGGCTAGCTCAGCTGGTAGAGGTAAGTGTCCAGGAACACTTTTGTAACGCGCTGTCCCCAGATGAATCAGTGAATTGCAGTGGTGCTTGTCGTACAGCTGTTGTCCTCAGATCCATTGAAGTCAAATAAACAGTGTTGTGTGAAGGATCAATTGTTCTGCTTTTGTTTCAGGCATGTCTCCAGATGCACAGAGCTGCTGGACCAGCAGTACTTCACCTGCGACTCTTTCCACCCAAGGTGACTCACCTGTCATACCCCGTCTGGGAGGCTGGCGAGATTAGATTAAGAAAATAGTTAATAGTGCAAAAATAGTTGGGCTTTCTGGGCCAAATGTCTTTTGGCCCAGAAAGGGGTGAAATTGACAGTAAATCAATATTACCATGTTGATTTAAAAAGTTAGTCAAAACATTACCGCTACTCAAACATTACTGTTAGAAAAACTTAGAAAACTGTGTACTGTGAACAAAAAAAAACCTAATTTACCATGTCAACTTAACTACATTTGTTAGCCATTTGTTTGTCACTAACTGTTGGCCTAAAAAAAGGCTAGCAGAGCTAGAAATGTGGATTTTGTGAAGACTATAAATACATAAAAAGAGGTGTGTGCGTGTGTTGCACAGTAGCATTTATACTATCCACGTGTTTTCCCGAACTTGTTTTGATTGTTTTTAAATTGTGTCTGTTGTTTTTTCCTGTTCAGATTCTCTCAGGAGTTGACTGAGATGGTCCAGGCTGACCAACAGGCAATGCTGCTAACACAGCCGATGGAGCCACCACAGGCCTCCGACGTCACCCCGTGTCCCTCAGTAAGATGAGCCATCATTGTTCCCGTTACAATTGCTCAGCTCAAAATAATAGAAAATATGCACACAACGATGAACGTATTTAAATAAATGAAACCTGCACCATATAACTTTTCTACTGCAACTATTGCATTAAAAATATTTGAACTAGAAAGTTTCTCAAGAATAAAACACACCCATCCATGACTCAATCCATCCAAAAAATTGTTCTCAATAAGTCGTTTTTATAGTGGGAACATGATATCTCAGACATGGTTACGTCGAACTTTTCAAACAATGACACGATTACAACATTGACATAATAATAAAATACTTAAAATAATACATAAAATCATCAACAGTTGCAATCATGGAGAAATGTTTAAAGGCTCCATTTAGATAGCATCATAGTCTATATTACAATGTTTGTACACATTTCTGATTTTAATAAAAAGTACAATATTGACAAAAACGTAACACAACAGCAACATAACAAGGACTTAAACACAGTCCCACATGAAGACTAAAGTCTACATGAGTGATAATAATATAACAAGGAGTTAAACAGTCCCGCATGAAGACTAAATGTCACGGTTCCAGCCCCGTTCCCAGGCTTCCCCTCTGTTTCCTTCTCCCCTGTCTGTTCTATGTTCGTCTTTCTATGTTGTCTCGTGTGTGCGGGGGTGTGGCTTCCTCTCCCGGTCCTGCCCTCTTCCACACCTGTTCCCAATCCACTCATCACCCTCCTGTATATTAACCCCCGATCGGCAACCTCTCGTTGCCAGATTGTCTAGTTGACTCCCTAATGGTTTCCCAGTGCTACAAGCTCCTTCGTCTTCGCCGGTATCGACCCCTGCCTGTTCCTCGACGACCTCTCCTGCCTTGCCCCTCGCCCGGATCTCGACGATCTCTCCTGCCTTGCCCCTCGCCCGGACCTCGACGACCTCTCCTGCCTAGCCCCTCGCCCGGATCTCGACGACCTCTCCTGCCTAGCCCCTCGCCCGGATCTCGACGACCTCTCCTGCCTAGCCCCTCGCCCGGATCTCGACGACCTCTCCTGCCTAGCCCCTCGCCCGGATCTCGACGACCTCTCCGGCCCAGATCCTTTTCCGTCTCCCGACGATCTCTCCTGATCGCTCGCCACCTCATTGACTTTGGTTCCCTTGCCGGTTCTGCGTTGTTGTCCGCAACTTGGGTCCGGTCTAACCGCCCCCGTGACAATAAACA
>OMNR01010985.1:5776-17257 GCA_900303205.1 Mora moro
GGTAAAGGACATTTGGATATCTCTTGCCAGAAGATTCCTCACACACGCATACCTGCTGCCTGAGGAAGCGTGGCGGCAGAGATTTCTGGAACTGTTTGGAGTAGCCTGAGGTCAGCGGGGGTCGCATGGCGGCGCCAGCCTCCCCCTCCAGTTCTGAGGGCGCCATGGAAACTTCTTCAGTGTTGGGAGGGTCCATACGAGGCAAGGAAAGGTGGGGATCATCTATAGGGAGGAGGATATACAAATACATGGAGAGCAGGCATAAGACCATATCCAGGCAACAATGCCCTGTTCCTTGGTCAAACTCCTGGCGTGTGTGTGTAGGTTTTTCAATATTTTATGATCATCCCATTCATAGATGTATGTTGGCTGGTGTAGTGCATGTCAACATAACATGAAACCGACATGACATTAATAATTTCACTGTATCCCACAGTGCTGCAGGACACTTTCAAATGATCTTGTCACCTCACAGATTGTAGCATGCAAGATCCAATGTGTCACGTAGTCTGTACCAGACCTGCCACAACAAGTCATACATGAATGTCCCGGTGGGCTCACCTCGGCTGTCGTCGATGTTGAAATAGTCTCTGATGGGCATGGACGTCGTGTCAGGGTGATCCTTCTCCACCAGGGGAACCAGGTCTGCCAAGGAGCCATCGGCTCCACTTGGTGGGTCAGGAGCCACGACAACGGACCTCTGGATCGGAGGACTGGGCTGACGTGCCACAAAGTGAACCTCCTCCTCAACACTGGCCTCCACCGCCTCCCTCTCCCGAATCTCCCTCTCTCGCTCCACCCGCTCTCTCTCCAGCCTCTCCCTCTCAAGCCTCTCCCTTTCCAGCCTCTCCCTATCCCGCTCCACCCTCTCCCTATCCCGCTCCACCCTCTCCCTATCCCGCTCCACCCTCTCCCTCTCCAACCGTTCCCCATCCCGCTCCACCCTCTCCCTCTCCAGCCTCTCCTTGTCTGGTAGAGGAGCTTGCATCGTCGAGGGTTGAGGTTGGGGTATCGATGGTGCTGCATTCAATGCGGGTGGGGGAGCCGCAGCAGCCGTGTCCTCAGTGGCGCTCTCGGGTGTGATCTCGGGTGCGGGGCGATGCTTCTCGTTGAGACGCTTGAGTTTTTCGGCGCAGGCCGCCAGACGCTGCTCCTCCATTCGCCTCTCCTCCTCCTCCCGCCGGCGCCTGGCTCGCTCCACGGCCTCCGAGAGATCGGACTGCTTCTTGCGCTTCTGTCGCCAGGCCTCCGAGTCCTCCTCGCCAGCTGCTGCAGTCAGTGGTTTGGCACCACGAGAGACCCCGGCAGCTGTTGAACGACCAGCACTCTTGCCCTGGGGAGTTGGAGATGTTTTATTATTATTATTATTATTATTATTACTACGTTTCTCTCAACTGAAACATGTTCAACCCAGTAGGGAGTAACTTGCAGGGTTTGGCCCTTTTTAAAGCCTCACCTGGTAGTCCTGTGGAGCTGTACTTTTACTGTACTGCCCGTGGCTTCCAGGAGAGGGCGCTCTGGGGTTTACACCATCAGCCCAGGAGCCCTTGTTGCCACCACGGTCCTCAGAGCCCTCCTTCCCTCCAACCCGGCCGTCTGATGGTCGGGGTCTCATTCTCTCCACCTTACCCATCCATTCCCTTGAATACAGAATCACAAAAGGATTTTTCACATTCTTTGAGCAAAACATGCTGTGACACATACGGTTACAGTGTAGGAAAAGTTTGATAGTAAGTAAAAAGGAAATACTGGCCAATTTGCATTTGAGGTTCCACCAAGTTAATAGACGGTGCATAAATGCAACGCATGGCAGAGCTCTGGTGTCTGTTCACTTTACATTTTGTCCTTCGTTGTCGTGTACACATCAAATGACATATAATGACATTCATACAAGACTCACCAGGCGTCTCCCTTTTCCTTAGCAGCTTGGTTCTCCTCATCGTCGCTGAAGTTGAGTTTCTCTGTATAGTCCACTTCCATTTGAGCTCCTGGAGAACACAGGAGGTGGATGGGAAAATGAGAGCCTGCTCTCTCTGAACCATAATAGTCTCAACAAGGCATTACTCAAAAGTAGAAGTCTACCTTTCTATACGAAACATTTTAAAATCAAGGGGGATATTGTCGATAGAAAGAACCCCACAGAAATTATCCAGATGGTGCCCCTTCGCTGGCACTAGTACGTACCAGCCCAGCCCTCATCTGCGTCGGTGTCCAAGTTGTCCAGCTCCTTGAGTTCTGTGGCGCTGACAATGGAAGGCCGGTCTGGATCCTGGAGCCATGCCTGAGGCGGGCCCTGTTGAGGGCGGCCCGGTCTGGGGGGCCTGCACACACAGGGGGAGGACAAGATAAGTCACATGAAAATGGATATTAGCAATATCTGCTTTTCATTGGTTTCAAAACATGAGCAGCATACAAAATGCATTGCATGTCTATCTTAACATGATGTCTGAATTTACTTGGGTCCATTTTGTGGGACAGGGTACCTGAAGTTTGCTTGGCCGGGAGCAAATTGCATTCGAGGATATACGTTGGCCATCTAAACATAAAAAACAAAAACACACATTAAAATCAAATGGTCATGACACAAACAAGTATCTGTGCAAATGAGAATAGCTCAGGATCCCACACGTACATAAGGGGGCATCATACTCCTGAAGGGAGGCTGCTGTCCCCCGTTGAGTTTAGCCTGAGGGGGACCAGAGGGGGGCAGCTTCTCCCTGCCCTCTCTCTTGTCCCTCTGGCCATCACTGGCCAGAGGCCGGCCCGGCTCGGCTTCCACTGGGGGTGAGGCTGTGCTGGGGGCCGGCCCCCCGCCCTCCTCCAGGGGTCTGCCCTCCATCTCAAGGGGGCTAGGTGCAGCGTTCAGATTCCTGCCCCCTCCTTCCCGCCAGCTGCCAACATCTAAGATAACACAAGGAGCAGACATATTGATTTGATCGGTATGGCCCGCTAATGGCCCAGAATGGTAGAACAAAACATAAATAATAATCAATAAACTGTTAGCCAATATCTTCCACATGCAGGTAAAACCAGCCGATATGGGTGGAGTACAAGTAAATCATAGTATTCTTCAAATTGAGATCAAATTAAAATGCCATTTTCCAAATTGTATTTTCACTATATCGTTATATAAAATGGTAATTATCTGAAATTGTATCAGATGGTACACTAATGTTTAGGACTTGGAACAGGCAGTGAAAAAGCAGTACATCTCTATATACACAATAGCAATTGTAATATTAATTCTCCAACAACTGAACCAATATATGTAAATATATATAGAATAGAAATAGTATAATATAGTATGTGTGTGATTTGTACTTTGAGGTCTAAGGCTGGGGCCAGGTCCATAGGGCTCCTCCTCTTGACCATCTGCCTTCTCTGCCTCTCCAGCTGCCTGCAGGCTGGGGAACTCATGGTGAAACTGGCTGCTCACACATGGGGCTCCTGCACAGGGACAACACAGAAACACCCAGGGGGTACATTAGTGACAATATTGGTTTCCTCAAGCTCTCGCCATCTAAACAGATACCAATGTTACACATTGCAGCCGATTCCTATTTACAATATTTTTAAGATGGTTATTTAGGAATTTAGCCCCGATACAAACTTTATACTGATTAATAATCTACTAGTGCACATACAAGTTGCAACAGCAGGTTCACTTCACCTTCAACCAGAAATCTGAAGAAGACCTCAAGCCTTTAACTGAGGTAGCCAAAGTTTTCTACACGTGTTTGATTTGACTTACCGTCTGGCTGTGTCTGTGGCTTGCTGCTGGCCCAGGACCGGCTGGCCGCTATAGAGGGCTCTGGTGTTGGGGGAGCTGGGGGTTTGGGCTGAGGTGGCGGGGTCTCCTGCTGCCTGTTAACCCAAGCGTTAGATCGGACAAAAAGGTACGTTAATTTCAACCTCAACAACGCACCAATGATAACCCTTACCTTAATAGCTTCTACCTTGTGTTCACTGTACAAAACATGGTAATGAAAATGATCCAGCTCACCTCTCCTCCCCTCCCTCAGGTCGCGATGCCCAGCCGCTGCCGTCCTTGGGGACGATGTTGACGTTGGGGTCGTTGCCCTTGTTCTCCGCCTTCAGGCTGGGCAGATTGGCCGGAGGGGGCATCCGCCGGCTGACAGCAACTTTGCCCAAACTCTGGAGCCCATGTCTGGCAGCCACTGGAGAGAGAGACAAAGGGGGAGCCGTTAAAACAGGCGACAGATGCCACAATAGTGATACCATTGTTGGATGCTTCATTTTAAAAAAAGGTCTGTTCAGTTAGAATGCAAGCTGATAGAAAACCCTGAGATTCAACGTCTGAGTTGAATGATCACAAATTCCCCCTCATATCCTTCAATTCGCCATCAGTTTGTTCATTAATTAGCTATATCAAAACTCTAAAAGGTCACAGCATTCTCGAAGCATTCTCTTTAACCAAGCTGCTTAAAAAGACCCAGGGCACTACCATGGACATTGTGTTTGCACTTGCATAGATAAGAAAGGAAGCTCACCTGCAGTTTTCTGGGTTTCCAGAGATTTGCCCTTGTAGGTGTTGAAGAGGCTAAGGGTTGCATACTTTGTCTTGCCATCCTTTGCCTTGGTGCTCTGCCCTGACTTCTCGGACATGTCGCTTGAAACTCATTGAGTCTGGTCCTCTGGCCTCACCCCCAGAACCAGCCCCCTGGAGATCCAGAGGGAAGAGGAAGGTGAAGGAGTTATGGCTTGGCCGATCTCAAGCAACACAAGGACCATCACGTCGATGACCCGGGGGTCACTAATAGACCACAATGTCTAGTACAGCTACAGACGACAGACACAGCATGTCTGGAAAGTGAACCACCAAGTTCCCAAAGTTACATTCCAGGCAACACATGCCTTAAGGGCCCCTGGCTGTGAAAGGCTGAGTGACAAAGTGTCACATGACTCGGCATGAGTCATGTGACAGTGAGGCTGTGCTTCGTCAGGGCAAGCCAAACCCCCCCCCCAAAAAAAACCCACTTCACCTCAGTGTCACAAAGGCTTCCCTCTACACATGCGGCACGCTGTGTTGCCATGACTGCACTATCCAAGCCCAGCAGTCAAACCAACCAATGGTCAGAAACAGTGAGATGAGTGCACCAGTGGCATGGAACCGAAACAAAGAAAAAGACAAAAATAAAATAAGAGCAAAACAATGATGAAAGAAGTCAAGAGACGTGCATGAAGACATAAAGACGTGTGGTAAAGAGGAAATAGCGAGGGACCAGGGCAGCAGCCTCTCTCTCAAGTCACACGGGGTCATTTATAATTGATGCATGTGTGCTGTCAAACTGTGTGCATTCTGAGGAGCTCTCCTAAGTGTAACCTGGTCTCTGACGAGGAAACCTCCACTTAGGTCTGACTGGTTACAGACACACAGGTTGCACACTATACTGTGTCATTTCAGTTATTGTGCGTGAGAAAAAAAAAAAGAAGTATTAATTGATCAGGAAGCACATTGTAAACTATACTCTAAACGTTCTCTACATACTGTGTATTCACCTGCATTTAATAAAAGGCAACATCTACTACCCATCCATGGCTGTTTGAAGTCATTTAAAAAAAACGAGGCACAACTACCAGTGCCTCTATGTGGGCATGACACTCAGCATGCTTTCTGAATTCAGTAACAATGAGCCTGTAAAATATAAAAATAAAATAAAATTAAAAAAAAGGTATACATCCATAACAAGGCCAATAACTTTTGTCCCGTTTAAGCCCTACCACCAGCATGACCCTGCTCTCCTCTTACAGCTACTTGTTCCATTGTATAGTCCCAAGAAGAACAATTCCTGGCATTATATTAATCATGTTTGTGCATCCAAAATGTTTCCTGTGCAGGTGTATGCAAGGACAACTCTGTCCTTCATTTGACGAGTGAGAGACAAATGAGGACCCTGGTGAGTAAATACCCTTTTTAACTCCTGATGCTAAAGTATGTTCCATTTCACCAAATTATTAATGAATAACATAAAATGATATTGAAATAAGTCCTTATAACTACATATATTGATATTAACCACATATATTGATCCTATAGCCACCAAGGCTGGTGAATTAAAGCATCAGATTTCATGTCTTGGAAGGAAGTTACATCTCAGGGAGGAAGGAAGCACAGAGCAGCATCTGGGTTCAAAGCCTACAGGACCACCAGTAACCTAACGCAGATGAAACCCACTGAGAGTGCACCACAAATGTTCCAATTTACTTTTTAATACCTGACCATCAATGGTCTGCAAATAGGAAATAAGGCAGAATTGGACAGCAGTCAGGGAATACCCCCGCCTGCAAGCACTAACATTTTTCAGCACTTTAGACAGACCAATCTAGAAAGAGTTAGCTTAACCACAGTAGACACCATGGGTCCCAAGTCTGTGTGGAGAGAAGAGCAGAATATGAGGCAAGTCACTACTGCACGTAGAAGGATACTACATACCGAGGCAAGAAAATAATATGGGATACAATGGGTGTCACTGAAAGTTGTTCACTCTAATTCTGCTGAATGTGATCAATTTGACTTTGGTGAATTATGCAAGAGGGGTTTCCTCAATTAAGAATTGAGGAAGATTGCTTCCTGTTTGGGTCCAATGCAGACAAAGCAAGGTAGAAAAGCGATGAATGACATCCACTCTGCACTGTTGAGGCTTGATCCTTCCGGGGCCATCAATATCGTTTCACTGGTCTCCCTTGGGAGAGAACACCAATTTCATTATCTCTCGGTCCAGATAGACACAAATGGGGGCGGCGTCAAATCTGTTCAATTCATTTGGCACTTAAATGCTTAGATTTAAGTGCCAAAGTGCGCCAATAGACAAGGCGGAGGCCCCTTAAATGCTGATAGGGTTCCTTGAATAACCTTAAACCAAAACAAAGGGATTTAGGACAAATATTTTGGTGTTAAGTCATAGTCTTCGAGAAATCGAATCCATTATCATGTTTGTCACAAAACAGGCAAATAAATACCCAGCCACATGCATGTGCTTCCTCAGTCTGCAGATGGAGATGATGAATCCTTCACTCCCTCCCTGCCTGACTCATGAGCCAGCACATGCATTAAATGAACTCCCCACTTTTGTGGTGAGATTTATCAAAACGTAAAACGTTTCTTCATCAAAAACATTGCTGCAATTAACGTCAACGGGACTAGCAGGATCCAGGCAGTTACGTGAAGACTGTCGTCAGTTTTATCAAATCGGTAGCAGCAGTGTGCGGGCCGTCTTTACGTGTGATCCCCGTAACTGTTTGGAAGGGTGGCTCACAAAACGAAATCGAAATAGCGGCCTCACAAGCCGAAGCTCACCTGACTTGGCCCAAATAGCTCTTTCGCCGCCGCTGTGTCGTACACAAAATACCACCAGCGAAACCTAGCCACCGGCACACGTCTTGATAAAAGATGTGCCACACGATAGTGTTACAGAACAGGCCAAAAACCAGCATAATTTAGCCTGTTTCGCTTCACATCGGTCGCCATCACATCCACATTGGAGTCAGCTCGCTCTCGTTACACTGGGCTACAGCGCGCTAAAGGGCTAACGAGGCATGAACACCCCATCACGTCTTGACCACACGTCTCATCACATTACAGTAACACCAACAGCACTGACGAGTCGACGCACCTTCCACCGCCGGTCACTTCTTTGTCCTCTCGTCTCCCCGCACGACTCGGAGTGGAATCGGGGTTTTGCCTCGGGTCGTGGGGAACGGGTGGGTGTCTGGCCGGCGGATCACAAAAGCTGGCTAGCCAGCTAACCCTGTGCGGCTAAGGATGGTTAGCTAGTCTCGCTCGTTGGCAAACACCAAGATGCTCTACACTTTGCACGGGCCCCGTGAACGTTTGTATGCCTTATTTGCGCCCTTTCGTCCGTCTACGGTTGTTCGGGTGCTGCCGGGGGTGCAGTAGCGCGTCGTCCCGTGTTTCAGCGTCCTCCCGTTATCTCGTGCGAGACCGTTTCTCTCGTTGAGTGAGGGCCCGCTCGCGCCGCGGCCTGTAGCACACTGGAAGATGGCAGTCTGTTTGGGTTGCCAGTTCAAAGCGTTCCACCCCCCCCTTTCGATGTGTAATCGAAGCGCTTTTGTGTGCTTGACATCTTTGCAAGAAACTTGAGGTCAAAATTGCTAATTGAAAGCATCTGCTGCTGTGCTACACGTTTGTACGTTTTATCGGTTTAAAAAAGACAAGGGATAAGTGAAATATTTTTATCACGTGATTTCGCAAAAAAAGAAAAACGATCTCAATTAACTAATTACTCCACGTTGGTCCATGTGCTAATTAAATAATTATTTTATTTGGATGAATGAATGAATTATGAATAAAGAATTGAGATAGCACCACTGATAGGCCTACATAGGCTACAACATTATGTTACTATGACACATTATTGAATCCTTGGTTGACGATATTTGTTACACATGAGTAAACAGAAAATAGTTGATTTATTCTTGATATACTCATACACAGTAAACTATCGAGTATATGATGAGGATTAATGTTTGTAATGAAAACTGTATGAACTATGATAAAAAAAAAAACTGTCCACCAATCTTTCTGTTTTGTTACATTTATGCTGTATGCAAATAGCGTCCGTTGTCGGCCTATGTGTATTATACATGCGCCAGAAACACAATTAATAGCCTCATTGGTTATATGAAACCTAGTAACATTTTTTACAGACTGAAAATACTCATTTTCAAAACCTGGCAACATGACTGTTAACGCGTGAAGCGTGGACCATTCGTTTTCCGGGGTCCTCAAGTCCTTGCCGTCCGGCGGGTTATTTGATGTGTACGGGTTATTTGATGTGTACGGGTTATTTGATGTCATAGCCAGTATACTTTTCAATATTTCTGCTAAACTCGACTAATTGTGATGATATTATATCGTTCTTATTCTTCTTATTCAAACTCTAAGTTTAAGTTGAAATCGCACAAGGTCCGCATTTTGGTATAGTTGTGTCAATGCGCCGGTGATAAGATTAGATAGGTAACAGTTCCGAGAGGGAAATAACAATGTAATAATAAGGTCATGTTAAATACTATAACATAGCAATATACTGCAGGCCTATATACATATACATCTGTGAATATAGGGCTACAGCTAATTACTGGGATTAGTAGGCTAATGAATAAACTAAATACATATTTACATATCTCTAATAAGCTACTGTCGGTACCAGTGATGGAATAGAATGAAAATAAATATAGTCCGATATTTACATAATAAATAGGCAACATATATACATATATGAACAAGGAGAGCTGCTATTAGGCCAACTTAAATGAACCACTTCTCCATCTCCTTTCTATTGATCCACTCTCAATGGACACCTATGTCTGGCTCCGAAGCCCCTAAGCCAGATCATTTGTAGTTTGTGTTTTTTTAATGAAAGCTTTTTATTGGTTATTATCATGTGTGTTATTGTATTTTGTGACCATTTAATCACTAACTTCCCTATGGTGATTCATGAGTTCAGGAGTTTTTACTTGATCTGAAATGTAGGCCTATGCTCTTGAGGAGAGTAGCTTCCTGGAGCTGCTCATAAGAATGGCACCATGTTGGATATGTGCTGCAGGTATCATCAACACACTTAGTCCTCCTCATCTCCTCCCTCCATGACCATGTGAACCTTTTTGTTTGTTTCTGCATGTATTCAATGCTTCAGTCAGGGACTGTTAATTGGCTTTACTAATGCATGTAGAAAGTTGGACAGTTTGTTCTTTCTATTCATCTGCCTAGTTTTGTGGCAGATATGAGACATAATAATAACTGTCATTGAATAAGAAGGTTTCTGTAAAACATTTGATTGATTTTGATTTTATGGCTTAAGTTTGAATTAAGTTTAACTAACACTTTAATTATTGAATTAACTTGTTGGTTGGAGACACAAAGTGACATGGACGTTGAGTTAAATGTCTCTTCTGTAATGTAATGTAATGTAATCGCCATGTTACAGAGAAGGAGAGCGCCGGACCCAGACAGTTGTGGGGTTGTGCGATGGATCAGTTGTTTTCTACATGGATCCCACATCTGTCTCGAATTCGAGCTCCTGGGTGAGTCTAGGAGACTATGAAGCAGAGAGGGCACCGACCTCTGCCAATGGATGAGCTGCACTGTCCTAAACCAGGTATGTTGTACCTCATTATCAATGATATTTAACTTTTACTTGAAGAACATTGATATGTTCTGAACACAAAATATATTATTGGGATTTTTTTTATTATAATAGTTTATTATTAGAAGATTGATTGCTTGAAATAAATCGAAAGAAAAATGTTTACATTCAATTACTTTTTTTTTGCTTGTATAACAATGACAATACTGTTAAACCTTTCATAAAATAAGTATTTATAACTTTTCAGTTGGCCGTGGTGTTAGGACACATGATCAGGATTAACCACGCCAACCTCAAACCCGACAGCATCATGTTGACAAATTCACTGTCACTCCAAGTCAACATAACAGTTTGGCTTATCACAGGCCAGGGTTACCACTTCCGCTGGGACCCTCAGATTACGAGATGGGTGCAAGACTTATATGTCATGGAATTTCCATTAGTATGTGCATGTCATATTTGTGACACTTTTATTGAAAATCAAATTGTCTTTGTTTTGATGAGTGTCAATGTCATGTCATGTTTATTAGTATTCTTATTAAAAGTAAAATTAAATATTGAAAATATTGAACTTGTGTAGTGCATCTTTGACCCAGAGACAGTTCCCAGACCATCAATTGGACCATGGACCATGGAAACGAAATTGTTTTTCACCAAGAGGTGGTTCTGGAGACTCTAGCCTGCTGTATTTATATGCGCATGCGCCAGAGTATTCACTCTTCTCCGTCTTTTTTCACATTAGGCAAAGCAGGACATAAAAGTAATATTTTGAATACTTTTGCGAAAAATCTGTTTCAATGCATCATCTGGCAGACAAAAGTAGTCAACATGGAGGACAGGTAAACATTGTTAATTTGCATATACTACCCACAATGATACAAAGCCGGTTGAAAATCGGCAAAGTTCCCCTTTAATGTAGTCTCTGATTTTATAGCCAAGGAAATGACTAGTGGTGCAATACATTTATTTGGTCACAAGGGGGTCTCTGGAGTAGTAGTAGTAACATGATTTCATTTACATTTACATTTACATTTAGGGCATTTAGCAGACGCTTTTATCCAAGACTTACAAGTACATTTGTTAGAAAGAGACAGCAATATATTTCTGATGAAAATAAAGACATGAATAGAGCAGGTCTTCCAGCATTCCAAAGTGCAGGGCAATAGCAAAATATTTCCACTGCTAGGATGACTGCATAAGAGCAGGGAAGTAAAAAGTGCAAAAAAGGCATAAAAGTGCAATGAGCAAAAACAATTCCAAAATGCAGGGGAATAGCAAAATATTCCCACTGGTAGGATGCCTGCATAAGAGCAGGGAAGTGCAATATAAGAGCAACAACAAGTGCAAAAAAGTG
>OMNR01011004.1:2014-12096 GCA_900303205.1 Mora moro
GGAGACACGTTCCTCTACCGGCAAATATATCGAAAGCAATGAAAACGCCTTGTATTGACAAGCACATGAGGAGTGAAGCAGTACCCCCTCGGTCTTCTGCCATCTGGACCAGCTTGGGGTTGATGGCCTGATTGGCCTCGCGCAGCACCGCGATGAGGTCGCCGGCCTGCTTCATGTTGTTGGGGGTGAAGAAGGTGTAGGCGGTGCCTGTCTTTTGACTACGGGCCGTGCGTCCGATGCGGTGGATATAGTCCTCGGAGGAGTTAGGGTAGTCATAATTGATGACAAATTTCACATCCTCCACATCTGTGAAATGTGTTGCAGTGTGGCAAAACAAAAACAAACCAGGAGGAGGAGGAGGAGGAGGAGGCCACATGGGATTTTGCACACCACAACAGCCAGATCAAAAAGGGACAAGGAGTTAGCAACAGTGGATACTAGTGAGAGGAAACGCTGGTTAGAATAGGCTGTGGAGAAACAAGGGGGCGGGTTAAACAGACACAGGGTGAAGACAGTACTAGTGACGTAACCAGGGCGTGTATGCTACTAGTCCATGGGAATACTACTGTGGGAAGAGAAAGACGATGCACACTCCAGTAGCTTACCATAAACAAAACCGTCCCGGAGACTTTCGCGCTCCCGATTTCCTTAGCAAGGGAGACCCCCTAAGCACAAATTTCAAGGCTTACCATAACGGAGTATGCATTCACTAGTCCTTTCCCAATGCAGCGAAATCCCCCACAAATTGTCAAGTGACATCCAGGAGCTTCTACGCAGTCAGGCCGCTACGTGCACTGGGGCCTCTTCATGAGCCAATATAGGACCGTTCTGTTGTACATTTCTTAACAAAAAAAAAAAAGAAAAAAAAGAAAAAAAGGTCCCCTTTGTCCCAGTACACACTCATAGCAAGCTTGATATTAAAAAAAAGGCCGTACTGCACGTCTTGCCAAGACACAAATAGACTGGAGTAATTTTCCAGGGGGCCTAGGAAAAAGGAAAATAAAAGTCCTGCTGGACCCCTCAAAAGAGCATAGAGCAGGTCCCCCCACCCACATAAGTCTCGTCAAGGCAAGATCTTCCCAGAAGCCAGTAATCACTTGAGAAAATGTCTCTCGTTGGCAGGTCTCGACATGACTTTAAAACGCAGGCGAGGGAGGGACTTTAGTAGGAGCTGTCTCTCTCTCTTTCTCCTCTTACAAGACATGCCCACAACCCCTTAAAAAACACATGTGCCAGGTCTTACCAATTATAATAACATATGTAATAACAAAATAGTTATTAGAAAAACTGCTCTCTTAGAGAATTAAATGAAAATAAAACAATGGCAAGCTTTGACAAGCTCACATACACCCAGGCTAATTTATAAAAGCTCAGAGGCTAACAATGGTTCCAAATCTCATACCAGTGACTTGCAATACTTTGCTCTCCGACTCAACAGCATGCAACGCAAAAGTCACAGAATCAAGCATGTGGTTTTTTTTGGGGGGGGGGTTTTTTGGTCGTTTTTAACATTACAGTTGGAAACAGGTTGGGCTGGCTGGACGGCGTTTGTCGGGTAAAAACGAAATCCATGGACAGAGAACAGCTGTGTGTGTAACCAACCGGCTTATCAGAAACAAAGGCTTAGCCACGCGGCCTTTTGAAGATCACTGGCACACAAGAGCTTTCACCTCTCTAGGCCCACTGGGTGGCAAGCCAGTGGAGCACTTCCAATATGTCCTCCTTCTCCCTCTCGAGGCCTGGAACTGTCATGCCTAGCGCCTGCCACAAAGACTGCACCTTTAGGTGAGAAAAACTCAGAAAATGCATATACAGTTAAAGAAAGTAAACGCACTTTCTTTAAAAATTAAAATAAAAAAGTGTAACATTGAAGAGAAGAGTACATGGGGCTAGACACAGTCTACTGACCTAGACCACGGGAGGCGACGTCGGTCGCAACCAGGATGGGGGCCTTCCCGTACTTAAACTCTAAATAACAGGGTAACAGGAGTCAGCAATAGGACATACAAGATGGCATCATACTTAATGAAGTGGCCAGATGTCCTAACATTTACCATTGAGGACCCAATCCCTCTCTTGTTGGCTCTTGTCTCCATGGATGCCCATTGCTGGCCAGCTGTGACAGATTATCATTTGTATAAGTTACACAACAAAACTTTGACTGGTTAAAACAGCTGGGAAGTCCCAAAAATAACACATACACATTAAATACATCTTTGAATAGGAAAATATATCTTTAAAGATTAATCCAACACAAAAAATCAAACTGCAGACAGTTGTAATGGCTTTTTTGCTTAAGTTAGTGGCATGATGTCACATACCATACAAACTAGTCGACTAGTAGTGTTTAGTTCAAGCCACTAGTCGACTAGTAGTGTTTAGTTCAAGCCACTAGTCGACTAGTAGTGTTTAGTTCAAACCATTAGTCAACTACTCATGGCACGATTATATTAACTTATTAATTATTTTAATATATATTTTTGGATCATCAGAAAATGGTTTGACTTCCAGGGCTGAGAAAGAATGTTATTATAATAAATTGTAGTCCCCACTATAATTATATAGTTCCCACACTTGGATAAGCCTGATAGCTCAAATTTGTCTAGGCTATCTAACATTAGAGCAGCCATGCTAAGTGGCTAACATTAGGCTACCAAGACGTTTCAAATGATAACTCATCTTTGAGGTCGCGAATGACAGGCGAATGTTTGCCTGCAGAGTTGGCAGGTCACCTTCTTGGGGTCGTCCTTTACCCTTTCAAAATGATCCCACATTTTGGATTTCCTGCCCACCATAGCCTACTATCTAGTAATAACCGCAACACTAATGTCTGTCCGTGACTGAGCGTCGCCACTTCCGGTGTCTGTCGTTTCAAAATAAATGGCCTCTAGCGTTTCATGCACGGCCCAGACATATAGGTTTTGACCTAATTTTGACAAGGTGCAGCTTTTTCTTTTTCTCCCTGCGACCATCCGACCAATGAAAACTTGTCTCATCGGCTAACGTTGGGTTGACCACTAGGGGGCAGCCCCAATACAAACAATGGGTTTGTACTAACTTGATCCAATCGAACACAGCAAAGGGAATGACCAGTTTGATTTGGGCCGTCTCTGCAGTTTGACTCTTTTAGATCTTTGCTGCGGTAGGAGATCCTCACCCGTCTCTCCTCATTCTCCTGGTGAGCTCGTCACAGCGCCTCTTGGTCTCCACAAAGATGATGGTCTTGTTCTCCTTCTCACTCATTATCTCCTCCAGCAGGCGGATCAATCTGAGGAGGAGCAGGGAGAATGAACGCCAAATGGAGGTTTCCGCTAGTCTGATGAGCACTACCAACTTGTATTATAAGTATTATACGGTCCATTAACTTAGCTGGTCTAATGAGCTCGATGAACTTGTATTGCCAGATGTCATCCGATTACATCTTACATCTTCCATTTAACTTGTACTTCTTGTTGTATGTGTGCAAAAAAGTTAATTCCTTCATTCCTTTCCACTTGGAATACAAGGAATACAAGGTCAAGAAACTTGACCTTGTATTGCTAGACTGGTCCATTAACTTAGCTGGTCTAATGAGCGCTATTAACTTGTATTGCTAGTCTAATGAGCTGTATTTACTTGTCCTCCTTCTCCATGTCGTTGCAGACGTCAACGATCTGCAGGATGTTGTGGTTGGCGCTGAGCTGCAGGGCGCCCACGTTGATCTGGACATAGTCCTTCAGGAAGTCCTCTGCCAGCTGACGCACCTCTTTAGGCCAGGTGGCGCTCCACATCAGAGTCTGTCTGTCGGGCTGGACGGACAGAACAGCATTTAAAACAACAGCAGTTGGACTTTTCTTATGGGATAAAAAACCTTTAGAATACCAATAACAAAAAAATGTTGGTCTATGCAAGAAACTGAAATTACCTTTAGAAAAATCATGAAGCTGGACTAAAATGTCAAAACCTTTTTAGTACACATTTCTATATCTTCAGAATATACCAAAAATAAACAACTGGTAAAAAACATGTTATTTATTTGGAATAAATGATACATAGAGCCATTACTGACCCGGATTTGGTCTACGATCTTGCGGATCTGCGGTTCGAAGCCCATGTCCAGCATACGGTCGGCTTCGTCCAGGACCAGGTAGGTGCAGCGCCTCAGGTTAGTCTTCCCACACTCCAGGAAGTCTATGAGTCTACCTGGGGTGGCAATGCAAATCTCCACACCTACGATCACACACAGCAGGGTACACTTAATTAAGCAATGTGATACAGTGGCTTTTCAGCTGTTAGAACCTATGTCTTTTTACTGTGTTTTTTTTGTGACACCAGGAGGAGAGGAGATAATGAAACCAGTGACTACCCCAAGCCAGTAGTGAATGAATTAGGAGACACCACAGCCATTTTTGTTGTGTTGGGCATACCTCTCTCCAGGTCCCTGATCTGGGGTCCCTTGGGTGCTCCACCATAGATGCAGGTGCTCTTGAGGCGAGAGGCCCTGCCGTACTCGGCCGCAACCTGCTGCACCTGCTGGGCGAGCTCACGGGTGGGCGCCAGCACCAGGCACTGAGGGAACAGCAATTCAACATGAGGCCTGGCAAGCACTGAGCATACAGATCACAGTCTGTGTAGTCGTAGCTTAAGGTAGGGTCTGCTAAAGCACTGAGCATACAGATCACAGAGATCAGGGTCTGAGTCGGCTCTGATTGTCGTGTAGTGTGGGGGGGACATGCGATTTCAGTTTCTACAATTTCTACAAACAGGTTAAGAACTATGCCTTGGCATTTGTAGCAGTTGGAATACTGCACAAGCAGCGATTAATAATCGGATAGTAGTCTTCATGTGTGTACCCCCTATGTTCCCAGTGGCCTAGTGTGGACTACCAACACAGCGGTGAGGCAGATAACTGGTCGTCAAGACCAGTCGTATAGTGTATACTGCCAAAGTTGGCTCAGACTTTAAAAGTTCCCTAGTGGGTAGGAAGCTTATCAGTTTAGTGACACCATCAGGAGTCAATTGGCAGGTGTACTTACGATGGGCCCGTCTCCATGCTCCAGGAATGGCTGATGCTGGATGTGCACAATTGCAGGCAGGAGGTACTAATGCAAAGAAGAAGTGTACAGTAATGCATCTGCTGCTCCACACGTTACAGTGGTCTCGTTGTTTTAAAATAAAACAACGAGACTAAATAATTACTTGGACAAACTGCAGCACTACTAATGCCTGACTTTATGCAGCAGACTCAATATATGTGTGATAAACACACTCTTGTATGCAATGTGATATTTTGAAGTATGAAGTGTAAGGCTCATAACTACACCAACATGTTCTCATGGCATTGTTTTTCAGCAGGATAGTTTTTACAGCTTTATTACACCTACAATCATATCCCATGATCCACAACAAGCCAGAAGTGCAACACAATTTTAAAGCGTAAATAAATGTCTTTCAGTAAAGTCTAAACCATTAACCAACCATACTTACAGCAAGGGTTTTTCCAGAACCAGTTTGAGCGATCCCGACCATGTCTTTGCCGCTTAGAGCAAGTGGCCACCCCTGAGACTGAATCGGAGTTGGGTCGGACCAGTTCAGTTTGCTGATCACGTCCATGACATAACCTGAAATGCAACCAAAATAATCATTACAGTGAAAATTGCTCAAACGGTATCAAACATTTCGCATAATATACAGATCTACATTAGGGACACAGTCCACGAACCGATGAACTCCCTGCAACTGAAACTGTGCATAGACCACAATCAGTGACCTCTCAATGCATGCTTTCACAAACATTCATGTTCATCTTCTAGACAAAACTATTAACTGACTTACTTGGAAAAGTGGCTTCATGGAATTTGAGAATTGGTTTGGGGCACTCCCTCCCCTTCACCGTAACTTCTTTAGCCCTCCGGAACTGCTCAACTTCTTGCTGCAAGTGGACAAAGACAATAGATAGGGATAGGGACAGGGACAAGCGATTAGGGAAACAATAATGTGGCTTTTTTGCAGTCTACTCGCTATGTTTTTACAACGACGATTTGAACTGAAGAGCTGAACAACCAACACTGACAGAGTATTTTGCCTCCTTAAAATAAAGAATTGCTAAGTAAAGTAGGAAGGGCCGGGGGCTTCAGAGCTCAGTTGAGGCAGGTGATGTCATGAAGCAGAGCACAACATGTGGTTAAACAGTAATACAGTTTCAAAGAGCTTTGCAGGACCACCATTGGCCCTTCTCCATACACATGTGCTGGCTTGGCTTGACTCCGTTTGATTTGCTCAGCTCAGTGCAGCTGGGATTTGTGTCTCCATTACAACAGGGCTACCTGCTTGAAGGTGTGTCTTTAGCTGATGATGTGCCCGTCTTGAGTCGATGACTGTGCAACGGTTATTGGTAGTTATCATAATGTAATGTATCTTAATGTCATATCCATTGGGAACATTTTGAAATGTGAGATGTATCCGGTTTAATTGCATTTTAATTAGCTTAGTTAGGGAAGGGTACTTTGTAATTCGCCTATTGTGTAGAAATATTGACCAAGCGACGGCTCTATAGAGAGGAGTGCTGCTGCCCGACGGCTTCTCTTGGAAGCCCCGTCTCCTGGGCAGGTATACACCGCTAGACACACAGGACTCATACCGGTGATTGCGCCTTTAGTTCTCTGCGTCAGATCGCCGTAATTCGGAGCGTGAATATCTGTTGAATATTATAGCAAGCGTTTGGAGGTGGGTCTGGCACGCTTTGGCCCGACTCCTGAGATGGTACATCTCGGGCGTGGCTCGGCGCAACTCGGTACGTTTAAACTGGTAATGGAAACGCAAATCAATGCAGCATGGTTTGACTCAGCGCGGCAAAAAGTGGCAATGGTAAAGTGCCATATGACGCAAATAAGGGACAAACTCCCCCAAACGCCTAGTAGGTAAATAAGGAAACCTTGAGAAGGGGCAGAACAAGAATCCCCTTCTTAGGATATTATGCATGTAGGAGCCCAAATGGCTGCACAGTGCGCTCAGTATGAAATAATGATCTTTTTTTTCTTCAGTCAGGACTTACAACTGTTCTGTGAGTCACATCCTGATGTTCCTGGTAAAAGTTCTTCTGGAACTTTGGAAGCTCGCTGAGGTTCCAGTGTTTCTTACGAAGTCTGTCACCAGGGTTACCAAACTTTCCTGGAGGAGGTCCACCCCTGCCGCCACCACCTCCGCCCCCAAAACGGGGTGGTCCTCCACCATACCTGGATAGGTAGAGAGAGGCCAGAGGTTATTGACATCTGCTACACCAGGCTAGCATGCATCCTACAGATCAAGGTGGATGTATACTCGATAAGAAATTACACTGTATATTGTACAGCCTCTATACCTATGGCACCCATATTGCCTGGGGGTGAGACAATAATAAATTGAACTTGATTACATCCTAGTCTTCAGCACCCATTTCGTCATATTGAAATATTGTGGAAGAGGCTACGCAGAATTGTGCAGGAGTTTAAGTCAGTTCAAGCAATATCGCCTAAATAGAAGAAACCCAATCCTGTACTTCAACGGGCAAACTAGCTCTATATAGAACTGACAGCATTTAGATGATATATTGCATACTGTCAATACACAAATCTAAACAGTTCTGTATAGAGCTGTGTGCACAGGAATCCAATGGCGCATTTTCGAAATGGGCAGTGATAGGTGTATTTCGTCTATTATTTACGCATATTATAATCTGCAAATGACACGTGTCAAATGTCCGTTTTTCTTCATATGACCATTTCGTATACACAATTACATGAACAATGTTCGTTGGGTATTCATTAACCCTCGCAATGAGATTTGAAACTCCGACAGAATGTTTGTTGACAGCGACACCCTCAGCCCCCCGTCCGCGTCACGTGACACGCAGCGCTGACAAATAGCAGCCATTTTAATTCTTACGGGGGGGGGGGGAACGACGACGACAACGTACTTCAGCGCAAACACATCTTGATCGATTACGTCTTCTAGGTCGACATGTAAACACAGTTAATGTCGACGGATTCCCCAACGCAACGCAAATGCGTCCAGTCCGACACGCACATTCGCCTGACATAACCTATTTTCCATGTAAGCTAACGTTAGCAGGCGGCGTACACACTAGGCGTTTTAACCGTCGTTAGCGACATTTAAACGGCCTTACCCTCTATCCCTACCGCGGTCTCTGTCGGAAAACCCAGGCATTGTCCTGTGAGATATCGATATATAGTTGAGTCGTCTTCTGTTTACGTCTACGTCAAAACAAATGATGAACGAAGCTCAGCTGTCACACCAAAATCAACACCAGGAAATACAAAAGAAAATGCCGGCTGAGAAAAGTTAGCGGAAGTGATGTTGGTGGAGGCGGATCACATTGTTGTATCACTGCGCAAGCGATACAAACAACAAAGATATGTGTTATGGTATCAATGCGCAAGCAAGCACGAACATGCACGTGAAGACATGGCATTTTTTTAAAAGCCATTAAACGTTGATCTACAATCGTATGCCTTACTTTTTGAATACTAATTGTATTCATAGAAAACTACAAAAATAATGCTTCTTTCTGAACAAGTAGCGAAACCCTGACAGACACAATCGAAAACAATAGTTGTATACAGTGCTGGCCCAAGCCTTTATGGGGCCCTAAGCAAAATTTGATTTGGGGGCCCTCGGCGCCACCAATACTATTAACTCTTGTCAATGCTTGATCATTTGCACACATACTGTAAATCTAACACACATTATCAATTGTATTAGTTGTAGCTGTGTTGTTTACGTCATACCAATGTCAGCCTGGCATGTTTTTACCCTTCTGTGTTTTTTTTAAAGGTAACAAAATGGACTCAAAAGAGTCTGGTGATAATTAGTACTTTAATATTCACTTTAAGTTATACAGTACTAAGTGGCATACTGAACATGGTGTACTGACCAATAACAAAATAAACCAGCAGACAATGCATTTACTGTAAACAAGTTAACAATCATGTGATGGTGATGACCATTATCCAACCACGATGTTGACACCTAAGATGAAAATGCTTAGAGTCTTCCGTTAGTAATTGGCCGTACAGGCTCCCAAATGCTAGGTATAAACAATAGGAACACTATAATTTTCTTTATTTGCCGAGATACAGACTCACTAAAATGGCACATAGCCTACAGTGCTTGAAAAGTTCCAACAAGAGACCAAAACAGTCCCATGGGTAAGGAGAGGCAAGTGGCGTGACCCCCTTTGCTTCCCAGAAGGTGGCCATGGCATGCTCCATCACCAGCCACCAAAATGAGTGGAGTGGGGTCATTGTAGAGAGACATGTTCCACCAATGTCTAGGCAGTGTCTGAATGCGAGAGGCTGAATGCTTACAGGAGCACCATTATATGTCGGGGCGGGCCCAGGCCAAATGGTGCATGTGCCCCATCTCAACAATGTCTCTTGCTTCTCCTACTTGCGAGTTTCCCCAACAGGGGCCCATGAGGGCCCACCAGAGTTGTGAATAAGGACTCAAATAAATAATACACATGTATTGAAAAATATCAATCATTTAACACATGGCTCCATATGGAAGCAAATAAGAGACATAAGTATTTGAATTTGAACAGCCACTGAATACTTAATATTGAAATTTGAATATTGAAATCATAGCATTGAAAACCATGTATCTGAATTGATTTGTTCTGAATTCACCTCTTTGAAATTAAAACATGACATTTCTTGATTTGCAATTTCAAAAGCTGAATTTAAATATATTTTTCCATCCATCTTCAACCGCTTATCCGGAGTCGGGTCGCGTAGGTAGCAGCTCCAGCAGGGGGCCCCAAACTTCCCTTTCCCTAGCCACATTAACCAGCTCTGACTGGGGGATCCCAAGGCGTTCCCAGGCCAGTGTGGAGATATAATCCCTCCACCTAGTCCTCGGTCTGCCCCGTGGTCTCCTCCCAGCTGGACGTGCCTGGAAAACCTCCCTAGGGAGGCGCCCAGGTGGCATCCTTACCAGATGCCCGAGCCACCTCAACTGGCTCCTTTCGACGCGAAGGAGCAGCGGCTCTACTCCGAGTCCCTCACGGATGACTGAGCTTCTCACCTTATCCCTAAGGGAGACGC
>OMNR01011101.1:2038-16263 GCA_900303205.1 Mora moro
CCTAGGGATGGTGGAGGAGTGGGGGGGTTGTTAAAGCTGTGGGTTTAACAACCCCCCCAAACTGCCCCTCTCTCACCATTGCTTACCTTTGCCTACTTGACTGACACACCCTCTCCTTAATAGGCCGGCTAATGGTTGTGTCAACTTGGCATGCAGTGAAGTCTGTGACAACTTAGCCATTCTTTAATGCCGTGAGGCTGTGCAAATACTGCAGAAGAAGATAGTAGGCTGAGATTCATGTTACATAGTAGTTGATAGTTGATTACAGGAACCTAGTAAGTCCTGTGAGTAAGTGCTATATAGCTGGCAGCCATCATAATGTTTTTTGCATGCCTCCATTGAGGAAGCATTTACGCATGGAGGAACAGGGGTGAAACTCTCACCCATAGCAACACCCATGCGTAATGCCCACCCAATGGGCATTACGATGACAATTGTTCCACAAGGAACTAATAATAGTACCGGTACTAATATTGGTATTGGTAATGAAAACAATGTCCCTATAAGTCGTCAGTTACTGGCTGCACTTTGCCCCCAGAATAAAGTCAAATGACAACTGTTGATTAATGGAAAAATGTTGGTCACTAAGCCAAAAAATCCTCCCCTAAAAAGACGACGAGATAAATCAGTATAACTTAGGACATTGTCCAATGTGTTGTAATCTTATTTGTATTTAGATAAATCCCTCTCTGACACTGGCCAATACGATATATTCAATATAGTTAGCATTTGGTCTGATATTAGATTTCATTGGATTATTATCAGTAAAGGGAGATGTGTTCCTCACAAACAACGCACACTGGATCTAGAGACTACGACTACAACTAAAAAAAAACACTTGACTTGCAAATTGTGTCAGTCGCCGAAATAACTCTTCGACGCTACAGAAGCGTTGTTATCTTGTTCTAACAGATTCGCTGATTGAATGTCCCATTAAATCTCACCTGGTACCACTTGAGCAGTGCCCAACAGAGGACGTAGGCTGCCAGAGAGAACTTGGCCGTCCTGTACCTCTCCGGCAGACAGGTGAGATACATGAGGAGCCCCTCCGAGCCCCCCTCTCGCTCCGGGGATCCACTGCTCTCCTCTTTCGTGCCAATACGCGCAATGTTATTACCATCATCATCCATCTTCCTGCCACGATATCTTCTGGTATACGGACGACTCTGATCACTTTGAAACTCGCCTATCTATAAATATAGTATCTTAATTGTTGCCCAAGCCACGTCCACGTCCGAGCATGGCACCTACGAAACGTTTTACATTCTTAAACGTTGGACACTTTTCCGTCATGCAAGTCTTTCAGCGATAACCGAACGTCCAGCATAACTTTTACTCCAAAGGTATATATCCCCCGTCTCATCACAGGCGCATGTTGTGTACTCTCACCACACACACGCAACTTCAGCAGAACACGTCAAGCTCACAGACGGTTTTCACATTTCCGCTAAAATGTACTACGTATTTCAAAGTAAAAGTCTTGTCGTTTTTGTCACACGCCAAATGGGCATCAAATATTTACGCAAAATGACCTCTCTAGTAAACATTTAAAACTATATTTAACCGAACAATGTAATTGTGTCACCAATATCCCAGTTTACCATGTAACTTACACTTTTACTTAGAATGAACATTCAAAACCGGATGTCTGTGCACACGTAGTTTTCATTTGGGAATGACTGACTTTAATAATGCAAAAAGTACAATTACTTATATATGATATAGCGATGAGAATAATATCGTAACATAAAGTCTTTTTTCAGTCTTTTTTTATTATCTGTAAGGACAAGGACTAATTCAAATGCAGAGTGGCCCATGTCTAATCAAGATACTCTGACGCCACCTACCTTCCGATGGTCAAAACCAACATTATTAAAGCTCTATTAATGTCACCTTTGCATTTAGATAATTTTTGTAGCACGTTTCAATATTGAATTGAAATCTTCTGGAATTTGGATTTCCTTTGTACTGTAATGATTTTCTTTTTTATTTCACAATCTCCTGGTCATATCATGTAACCTTAATGATGTCTGTTCTGTCCTGACCTCTTGCCCCTAGGTGTCATGAAGTCATGGGATATCAGTCACATATAATGCAAAATATGTATTTGTACAATGACCTCTGTGCTTGAACTAGGGAATGATTCAAAACGTCGTTAAGCAACATGGACTTCAACTTTGTGCAGATCCTCCATGGTTACATACACCACCTGGAGACACACAGAGATAAACATCACCTATAGATAGGCAGGATTCAAATCCCACCTCTCAACAGAAGTATAATCAAAATAAAATGGACTTGTTCAATCTCAATGGTATTTTTATATCAAAAAAAGAGGAAGAATTGTAACTACGAAAGTGAGGTGATGATAATGAATCCAGGTCCAGGCACCCAAGTAGGTTTGCAATTAAAAATCCTTTAATGAGTGTTAATGACTGTTACATTAAAGAATTAAATAATGTGTACACCAATGTGTACACCAAGGCATTCTGCCTTCAGGGTGTCAGTCTGAATTTGAGTCTGATTCAAAGGAATAATTCTATTCTAATAATTATATTCTAAAATCAGTTTACTTACACTTGAACAGTTACAAATATTATATATAATATTTAGCTATCATTATTGCAGATTTCACCAAAAATGTGTAAGCCTTCATTCTCGGGCTTCGAGATAGCTACGATTTCTATTGAACTCAAATCCCTAAATGCACCACATGATGGAGCACCGTCCACGGGTACACCACCAGCATAGCTCGTAGCTCAGACATAGCCGTAGAGTCAGATATAATCACCACAACTCCATAGCATCGCTAGCGGCTAGTAGCTAGCAGCTGTCAACTGTTTTGATAGTCAGACTGAGCCAAAAAATATACTGTATATCACCAATACTGCAACATTGATTGTTTTGCTATCTGTTGTTGTACTTGAGAGTCCATTATTCAACTTCCGACAAACTGGTCTAGAGTCTATTATAACGTATCTCTCACTTCAATCTTTGCTTATACCTATTTCTGAACAAAATGGCCATTGCTGATACTATGCATATTTCACTTTTATATTCAACCTATTATATATCAAACTGGGGACCAGTGAGATTTGAAGAAGAGTGTGGCGGCAGGCTGACCTTTTGGTGACAGGGGTCGGGGTAGTCGCAGATGTCCTCTGGGAAGACAGAGCGGATCAACATCTTCACCTGCTCAGGATAGACGTAGGTAGGGTGGCGTTCTCCTTCCTCCTTCACACCCACGTTGTGAAAGATCTCCAAAAATAGATACGAGGACAAAATGGTTGTTTATTTGATTTAGCTTTAGAAAAGATGGCATGGCAACATGCCATGATTTGGTTTACAATTGCTTCAAAATCCGAAACACTGATCTGTTTGTGTGATATTGTAACAACTGTGGATTTCTAAATTATACATTACCAACTCAGACAGCAACAGAGACATGGGTAGAGGGATTTTAGCCTTTTTTTATGGATGTATGTACATACAGTATGTACATACCTATAATAACCCCTTTACTTTGAGTCCAACCTGTGCTGTGATCCAATTTGGTGTGAATTCATGTTTACATTTATATTTATATTCAAAGACTCCAATATCCAATATCTCATACATGCACATGACATAATATACCACCATAACATGCTATTATATGGAAGGGCATACAATATTCTCAACTATTTTGATGAAAAAGCAGGTGCCAGTGTCTGGAATGATCCCATTTCAAACACTGGTCAGGCTCTAAGGTCCGCCCCTCTAGCCTGGCAAGCAGCCTAACAAGTGGCAGCCATGGTGTTGCTACGCGACATGCCAGGGTGGAGGAGCGAGTGACGAGCACTGATCACTTGGAGGCTCATCTTTCCCTATAATGGAATGAGCCTGTGCCCACTGTTTGTTATTACTGATTATTATCTTATTGTTATTTATGTTATACATGAAAATACCATCTCTTCCCACCTACATCAATAACACTTCCACCTCCTAAAGTATGAGTGCCCTGGGATTGACTACTAATGAATGTGAATGAATGAATGAGCTGAACAACTAAAGAAAGAAACAAATGAAAGTGCTCTGCTGATGTAGGTCTTGTAATGTCAAGGGACAGGGCAGTAAGAAATGGGTTTGTGTACCAAGACAATGTTTCGCATTGTATCAAAGGCATGCCCTCTGTACAGGTCATCTCGGTCTCTGGTGTGCATAGTTTCTAAACATGAAACACAAAACCATTTCCACATGAAACCAGGACTTGGCTGGTGGGAATAGCCTCAGTGCTGGTGGCTATGAGTTTACACAAAAAGAGTAGGTGGTTGGTGTGAACAGTGTATTGTTTGCATATGGAACCAACCAGTTTGCGTTGCATTAACCTGTAGGCCTTCCTCCGACGGGCACGGTCACTCTTCAGGCGGTTTGCAGCATAGATCAGAGGTGATATCCAAACAGGTAATCTTGGCAAGATTTAAGATGACAAGAAGTATGACAAACAGTATGATACCAAAATCACCACTCACAATTTGGGCTAAAGTTTCTTATGCTTACATTGTTGCATTGTACATTGTAGCTGGTTAAAAAACATTTAAAAAAAACGTGAAGCTTGGAATAATGGTGATTTCTATTTTGCCAAATAACAAAGTTGAAAGTTCATATAGGCCCTACTTACCCAAATGAATGACAGGCTTCAACAAAGGCATCCATAATAACGCTTCAGGAAAAGCAACAAGATTATTAAGCTAAACTTTTACTAATGCACTGATGCAGTTTTTACTGATGCAGTGCACATGTACAACAGGACCACACAACACCATGAAGACGGCTGCAAAGATGCACTTTAGGAAACCAAGGACTGTGACGTAGGTCTGGTTATGTGCTAGGTGTAATGAAGGCTATTCCATGTATAATGTTGTACAGAGGCTAAGGCCACTATTCGCCAAAAATATGTAAAAGTGCAACAACCGTTAGCATCAAATGAGTAACGCCGTTTCAGGCCGAAGTTTGTTTCCCAAGTTCGCCATCTACTGGTCCGACTGTGTTCATGCACATTAGTACATTCTCGGTTTACAAGAACGTATAATGAATTAGAATCAGAAGAGGATCAATCAATAGTTTTTATTTTTTTTAATCAAATAAAGCATTTATGCTCTAGGTCCCTCAATTATTGAATGCATCTAGGCTAGGCCTATAGGTCTACACCTACATATTTCTCTTTACTAATGACATTTGGAACAAATGGCAACACTGGCAATGAGGTTAAAATTTACTAATTTAGCAACTTACAGGTGAGGCTGAGAACAGTCAAAGCATACAATCAATACCGGATCAACTTCAAAAATTTAATAATACTTATAACTAAAACAAATAACTGAAGAGAGTGCCATAGGAATCAGAACCAAATGTTGGGAGACAAATTAAATATTTAATTATTCATGTTAGTCAACTGTAAAGTAGTGCATCGCAGCAAAGCATGTTCTAAATACAACAGGTGCTATAACAAAGAAAGTGACTTCAGGGGGCAGGTAGGACATGGGGTTGATGAGATATATGAGTGGGTGGCCTGAATAGCAACATCAAGGATTTGAGCCAGTGGATTGAGATGTAGTGGCATGACGTGAGGTTGGTTGAACACCAGGTGTGCGGCCTTGCATCTGAATCATGCATAAGGTTTAGCAGCCGTGGGTTGACCAGAGAACCTGGACCAAGAAACGGGTCAAGTGTTCTGTCAGGAACTGGGCCTGATCGGTCTGATGGACAAAGTGAATCTGCAAGATTGGAAGGCAGATGCAACATTGATGGAAAAAAAGACTCTTTGTTTATTTGGTTTAATGGAACATGATCATGGGACACACTGGCAGCATTTACCAAGCATCTTCAGAGAGACAATGGGTGAACATGACTCTTATAGGGAAACTTTCACATTGTGGGCAGTAACATCAAAGGATTTAGGTCTGATATAAACCAAACAAAGGTGAGGCGAGTGACCATTGTGGAGACTTATGAATTGGTCATGGCTGAAGCCAGCCATGGCAGGAGAGGCCAAATCAATTTGCAAACACTATGGGGGGAAGTGGCCATATCTGCAAGAATGCAAGGCAACTAAAGGAATCTACACAATAAAGAAGTCAGGGGATTGACATGCGACATTGGAGAGAGGAAAGGAGCTACCTCTAGGTGCAAGGAGAATTTATACAAAGCCATTTTAAATTAACTAGTAGTTAACTAACTTGTTGTATCCTACTAGAATGAGGGAGACTGGTCTATAGTTGTCTATCTGTGATGGGTGGTATGATGGCTGGGGTTCCTGAACCTGCTGGGGAATGTTACGGTAATGAGTGATGTTCATGACATGTGTGAGAGTGACTCTCAAGGTAGAGTAAGGATGTTAGTTGGCAGACTGAGGGCAGGAGAAAGGGTGGAGGAAATTGGCTGCTAAAGGCCTGCCACCTTCTCTTCAAAAAAAGTAAAGGAGGGTTCAGGAGTGTAGCGGTGAAGGTGGCGCTGATGGTCCTCATCATGAGAATGATGAATGAATCATGAGAGTTTTTGAGAAGACGGTAGGAGAGAAAGATGAGATTGGAGGACTTTGGAGGAAGAGTACTTGCAGATCAGAGTCTCTAAACTTACGCCACTTACTCCAAGTAGCCCTGAGCTTCGTCCAATGCTCCCACAGAGGAATGGATAGCCAGAGACTGCTGCTTGTGCCAGTCTGGAAGAGAGAGGACAAGGTCATTTATGTACACTATAGTTAATTAATTAATACTCGTATATGAGCCAATAGTCATTTTAACAGGTCTCTTAGATTCACTCAGTGTTCTACTGAAAGAAGCAACCTCATCATCCCACAGGAAACTCCATCATCGTTCTTCTATTGACCCACTTGAGTTCATCAAAGTTGACATTTATTAATAAACGGACTTACAGCAGTGAAGATTTTGTCACCCAAAGTCTTGAACGCTTTTGGTAAAGAATGAACAATTACATGAAACATTAAACATGCAGTTATTCATGTGCGTGTCCGGAGTGGACTTTGTTGCATCTAACCTTCCAGTAGGAAACATTGCTTTTTAAAATCAGCTGTCGCATAGTGAAAAGTAATAAGTAAATTAATAAATAATGAAATTCCAGTTAGCCATCAGGGAGTATCTCCTCCTATCTGTGTACAGAGGCAGTGCAGTCATACTCCCAGGAATGAGATACCATTTGAATAGTAATTATCAGCCCCTTAACAATGTTTGGTCTCTTTGTCCCCAGGTCTAGTCAATGGAATCTGTGCTTTTTGATGATGAATGCTGCTAGTTTTTGTCATGGCTGAAACCCATTTCTCACATTGTGTCTATCATGGGCACCGATAACCTCGGTGGGGTTAATAGCTATATTGTCCCATTGAGGGAGTGCTCCACTTCAGGGTTCTAGCATTGTGAGTGGGTCGGGTTCAGGGCAACAGCTGGGCTACAACCATGGCTCCAGAACCGGAAATCACGCAACCTCTTAAGGGTTTAGAAAATGTAGGTTTTGATTTTTTTTTACACTTTGTGATTTTGTGCTTTCGGATCCTGCGCTAGGAAATGAGCAGTGCCAAGTTACTGCAGTTGTTACATAGTAAGAGACATCTAGAACATGTGTTATGCTTTAATTTATAATTTCACACAAAAAAACAGCATACTGCAAAGTGTACAAGAGTCAATCACTCTTCAATAACGTCTTACATAATACAATTTAAAGCACACACACAAAGACACATCTTCTGGTTTCCCATTATAAACACAGCTTCAATAGAAGCGACGTCCTCCTTTTCCCGCACCACCAGGTTGTTTGGGAATACATCAACAGATGCAACACAGAGCTAACTGAGACATGGCAGTCCATCCGTGTCCACCTATTGGCCTCGCTGAGACCCAAAGGGGTGTGACTTGGTCTGAGCTGGAGACACTGAGGAGCACGCTTCAGTACGGCTTGCCGCCGATGGCAGCGAGGATCTCCTGCCTCTCCTTTGCAGTGGGCATCTCTGGCTTCACCCCCTCTCTCCTTCTTTGAACCATGATGTTATGCTTTAAAGAAACAGAGGGACAATAAAAGCGTTATCGTCTCTTCATTTTGAACAAAAAGAAATGTACTTTGCAGCCGGCAAGTTGGCTTTGCGTATTTTGCTGGTTTGGCAGACAATTTGCTGCTAGACTGATGCAAATATTATGTACATCAAATGGTCGTTGATCGTCCCAAATGCTTCACTCCCATCAAAACAACAGCGTTATAGAAACATAGTTTCGCGTTGTGAGCCGATGCTGGTTCATCACTTCTTCATTAGGTTGGATAGTTAGGCGGCGGTGTATTGAGAACCATCATGATCAGAACATGTGACACTGGCACAACGGCAAGCATGTTGTCATTGGACTAGACTGGAAATAATTGACCTATCTTGATGTGTTGGAATTTTGAGCCAGTGTTGCAGTATATAGCCTTCTGTGGTTAGAATGAGTGCACTGCTGGTATGCTATTAAGTTAGCACAAAATGATATCCCAAGTCACAGTGGCCGTTTTCCCAGAACGTCACCGAACACACAAACCAGGAGTGATATTGGCCCTGCTTTGATCCTGCTTTCAAGAAGGACTTAAACAGCACAGGCCAGCTTGTTGTCAATATGTAATACAGATACGCACTGCTCCCTACTAGTGGAAAAGTGTCAATATGGTTGACAGTGAGCAGTATCTCACAGATCCTCTATGTAGTTTCTTCCACTTCCATAAAAATCCTAATAAAAATGTTATTCAGAAAATACTCACCCAAAACTTCCTACAGTTCTTGTATGTAAAGAAAGAGGCTGAACACATGGACCTATCATAGTTGTTGGCCTCCATACACCTTTGAGATCCACCACCTTCCTGGAGAAAAAAAAATGCATTTTTCAGGAACATGTTAAGATGAAGAGGATATAAATATTCGAATAGCATAAAAATAACAACATCAATGCATTCTGCAGAAGCTCACTCAACTTACTTCGATGCATGGGTTAATGTCCTGATTAAGAAGTTTACGCGTATTTTTATCCATTTGGACCTGCAAGGACAATTATAACTTCATTCAGTTGATGCCTGGTATTGCATTATTTTTAACTATCATTTTGTGTAAATAAATCAATTAGTAGCCAGCCATTTCAGCTGATAGGACTTAGCTGATATGACTAATTTATATAAAGCAGACCGTTGTGTTATTTCATCAATATGTCCAAAGCTTTCCCTTCTTCATGGAATAGGTATCCAAGCTACCAAACACCATTTCATAACAGGATAACCCAATCAGAGAAATAAAACGTCTCTCGCACTCACTTTGCAATCTTACAAAGCTGTGTTTGTGCTTCATGTGGAAATATTCAGTATTATCTCACAGGGTTGTTTATTTAACCATGTAATGCGTAACCCCACCTACAGCTCAATCAACCCCGAGATTAAATAAAGTCTGTGAATAACGAAGGAAAAAAAACACAACAAGCTTAACTAGGACAGGGCAACAGATCCACCTTGTGGGCATTCGGGAAAAAGGCATTGCACTAGAGTTGTCTCAGATATGCAGTATAAACCTAAACGATCATCTCATTTACCATGGCCGACAACCCCAGCTGCCACACAGCCTTAGTTCTGCAGCTTTATAAGAAGTACAAACGAAGCATTGCTCAAACGCTCAAAAGAAAGCTAAATAAAATAACGTAATGCACATTCATGCTGTATTAAATCACTGCTACAGCAACCCCTTGACGAAGGCCACAATCACATTGAATCTATTATACTACGTTCATGAACAGGCCTGCCATTGGCTGTTTAGGTGCAGACAAAAGCAATCAAACTCCCAAAGAGGTTGACACTTATATTCATCATCAAATACACCACATCTCCCAGCTTATCTATCCATAACGTAGACTACAAGAAGTACCAGACACTTTTGACCCCAGACCCGATATTGTGAGTTTGGGAAATATCAGATTCCAATTTAGCAGATTATTATGCAGCATTGAAACCGAGTTTCCAAGTTGACCTTCGTCGAAGTGGCCAACCTAAACATATGCATGGTTACATTGACATCGGTCTATATAGACTTTGCAGACACAACAGTATACTGCATACGAAACACGTAACGTGACGTGCCACAAATATCGGTGTGCAGTTTAGCTTACCTTCACAGTATGAACCTCTAGCCCACACAACTGTAAGGAAACGCACCTTGGTGTCGGCTTAGATCGAAGGTTACCCGACCAGCAGCACCACCACCACCACAACAACAACAACAATACGCAGAGAAACACGTCTGCGGTTAGTGCTTTGTTCAGGAATTATACTGTCATACATAAACACCTAACTACTGACAGTAGGCCCTTACAAAAGCCAATTTGAATTGTGTACTCTATGCACTCGGGGTGCTTCGGAGACCGCGACCACTGCACGCACGTCCGCGCTTTACGACATGTAACTTAGCTTCCTAGCGGCGGCGGTGCGGTGCGGTGCGCTGCCCACGAGGCTCCCGTCAAGCTATCTGCTGCACTCACTGACCCGCACCGCCGAGCAACGGCGCACGAGGAAGCCCCAGCTCGCGGTCACGGCGACCGACAGCCGCGCCGGCCAATGGCGCGCGCTACGTGCGGGATTAGCGACGAGGGCTAAAGCAAATGACATTACAGCGCACCAATGGGGCGGCGCGGCGCCGTGTCAGCCAACCCATTGTTGTTCACGGAACCCAAAACGAAACCCTAAAACGATTGACAGTATCTCTAGCGAGTCCAATAATTGAATTGTATTAAAAGGGACCGTAAATGACATTGAAGTGAAAGTGACAGGACCTTACACAAATCAAAAAGGAGAAATGGGAGGAACTATTGAGGGCGTGGCTAAATGGAAGTTGGGTTGCATCGCAGCGCATACACAATGGCTGCTGGAAAGAGGGGAAAGCAAACAATTTTCAGGCCCGCCGCGTCTAGCAAAAAATATGAGAAAAAAATTATTAAAAATTCGGAAAATAGTTGAAAGTCAAGAAAAACCCAACAGAAAGGATGTTAAAGCATCCGGGGTAAGTTTGGTGTGAAATAAGTAAATTGTTACTCAGTTCTTGAATTAAAATATCGGGGTTATTTAAATTATGGGAGAGGGGTGAGCTGGGGAAAAAGTTGGTGTTAATCAGTACCCAGTTTGGGACCACAGAGAAAACCAAGGGAAGGCTTAAGTACTGAGAAAATTTAAATAAATTATTGTCATTCCTTATAGTGTTGTCATGTTGTATGCCCGTAAGTGTTAACAACCATAGGAGCTAACAGAATGAAGAAAACTGGAAAAAGTTTCTCACAGTTAGTTAGTTTAGTTATTTTTTAATGTAATAACAACGGCACCGCGATGACCGCCGACAGGAACACACGCGCACTTGGATTCAATAATAGTGTCCAAAATTCATGCTGCCCGCATTCACATTGGATTTTGCCTCACATGTACGCTTCATTATAAGCAGTGTAAACACAACCTTATCGAATGAAGCATCTCACTTGCACAACGGTAACGCGAAATGCCACAAATGTGAAGGCAACAATGGTATTTGATCAGGCTCTTCTGCTCCAGGCTTCATGCAATCACACTTTCATCCATAGCAGATATTGATCAGCTCCAAGTTCTCCTGGAGCTCACCGCGGAGCTTCTTAAACCCCCCGAACCATAAAAACACGAGAGAGACGCTGTTTGTCAACAAACTGACAAAATGGAGGGAGGACTTAAAACAAAGTAATTCGTTTATATTTAAGATATTATTGTTTAGCAATTCTTTTGCCCAGTAGTCACTGTCTTTCCGACAGTTTACTGGTAAAACCCTATTGAGTTTTGAGCTTGTGGCAGGTTGCAAATAACCTGACTAGTGATTGGTATAAAGAAGTAATACCATTCGTAGTAGATGTATGTCGGTTGAATTAATGGTCTCTAAACAAAGATTAAAAGCTAAGAAACACATTTAAATGGACAGAACTCAGGTAGGGTACTAAATAAACAACGTGGTATGAAATGTTCCTTATGTTGTGGTCGAGATGGCAATAGGCTGTATGAGAAAGTTGATGCTACTTTATGCAAGATTTTGTTATTGGATAGCTGGAATTTGCCTTCTGATATGGTGATGGATTTACTGAACACAATGCTAGTAAAATGTGGGAAAAGTAGGCTAAATGCTGTGTTGATCATGCTGATTTCAATCCAATTAATCCAATAGGCCTACACCATATTGTTTTCAATCCTCAGTGCTGATTTCAATAATTTGTCATTTGTTTTTCATAATAGGATTACCACATATTTGGTTCAATCACAGTGTATGTGCTCATCATGTATTAATGTGTCTGTCAGTTTGGTTGTGTTGTTTATCTATGTTTTGTTACTATGCTATGAATCATCATTTATTATTATGTGAAAGTGTTGAATAGTGAAGCTCTGTTGCCGAACAGAAACTATTCTTGTTGAATTTAAGAAATAGAAATCATGAAAAGTCAAAAAAGCTTTGTGATTTCTTTCTTTTTTTGGTTTTGTTTACGTTGTTTACACAGGATAAGGTAGATATGTTTTTAGATATTATAATGGGATCAAATATTTAGAGGGAGCTTTTTCTTTATGTTATGTTTTGCAATCAAAATAGAACACCAAATTAACTCTATCATACAAACAGGGATTGCCAGACACTATAAACAGCTTTGAAATGTGTTTCTGAAAAGCTAGCTAAGCATTAGTTAGAAGATGGCTTCTGTTGTCTTATTCTCTTATTTTATTATCATTATTATTATTCATATTATTATTCTTTAGTATGTTAGACCCTTGAGATCTATGTTGACTGTTACCTAATTATAAGTGTAACATCATTTCAAAAAGATTGTTTTTTCAGAACTAAAATCCAGTTGCTGGGCTAATTCTACTTTACTATGTTTCATATTTGTATAACTCCTATTACGTAGTAGTAGTAGTAGTAGTAGTAGTAGTAGTAGTAGTAGTAGTAGTAGTAGTAGTAGTAGTAGTAGCAGTAGTAGCAGTAGTAATAGTAGTAGCAGTAGCAGTAGTAGCATAGTAGTAGTAGTAGCTTAGTAGTAGTAGAAGACATTGTAAGTTACAATGAGTTTAAAGGTTACAAAGGTTTAAAATCCACGCTGCATTAGTGTTATGTATAACATGTGGAATGTGAGTGACCTCAGGTCTTTGACTGAGAGTTGATTACCATATCCCCTAGCTTCTGTTTTAAATAAATCTGAGGATGGACCAATTAGTTCTGTTTAATAATCTTGCTTCATGCAGCGCTCTGTTGTTTTACATTCATTTGTAATTCTTCTCTCTTCGTTGTCTGATGTTGTTTCAGTTTAGATGAAGTTAAGCTAGTACTCGAAGCAAGCACTGATGGCCATATACATGATGTGTCTTCTTTTACATGGAGTTATAGTCATTCTTTTAGGATAAACTATGCCATTTTGGATAACTTATGCCTCTTTCCTCTGTCTACTGATAGCTTTGTGCTTTTCTGAGTTGATTTGAGTTAAAAGTTAAGCTTGTACTGGAAGCAGAAATTGAGGGACAAAATGAGATCTCTATGAAAAAAAAAAGATATTACTCATGCTTAGAGACAACCTAGACTGTAATAGCAGCATATATTCTTAATTTTGTCACTTTTATAGGTTTTATATATCTATAAACACAAAACATTTGAACTACTTTCAAATTCTAATAGAGATTGCCATGACATTTACTTATGTATTGTGCTAAAATAATTTTTAATTAAAACTACAATCATATCGAAAATTTGTAGATGTGATTGCTCAACCTTTAATTATAATTAAACTGTAAGAACTAGAGATAGTTTTTGCTGTATGTTTATATAGTTCTGGAAAGCTATGTAGGAGGAAAAATGTGTCTGTACACATTGAAGAGAAAGGCAGAACACAGAAGTTGGGTCTGACTTAAATATAAGAACAAAAATAGAAGAATAGGAGAACGATTATTTTTGTCCTATAATGACATTAACGAAATCTCATAAACTTTCAACTGATGTTTTACTTTAGATGTTTAATGTGTAGTTATTTAATGTTAGCCATACAGATGGGTTCAGGCAATCATCTTTTTTCATCCATAGAAAATGGGTTCAAGCAGGCTTTTGATTTAGCTATGAATAATTAGCCAAATTAGTTATCAATTAATCGTTTTAAATGTTACTTTTCAACCTTGGTTTAGTTCAAGCAACCGTT
>OMNR01011274.1:3210-19102 GCA_900303205.1 Mora moro
GCAGTGGACATGTGTTCAGTCATGATAACAGAGAGGAGGGGATGTGTGTGTGTGTGTGTGTGTGTGTGTGCGCGCACACAGTGCTAAAGCTCATGCTTCTTTCAGAGGATTGTCCGCCAGCGATGATTAATTGATAGTAGTAGTGAATAAGAGGCCGTTCAGATGCAGCTTTCAGCGGTGTGTCGTAATAATAATAATAATAATATAAAAGTGCTTTACAAACAGTATTATTCAATTGAATTATTACTTTGATAATAGCAATAGGACACAATAAACAACACAACAATAAGAGAGGTCAGGGAATGCAGTAGACATGAACTAATCTAACCCTAACCTGAGGATTTTAACAAAAGCACATTTTAAAGCTGGATACTATGTTCTCCGTGTTTTCCTGTTGAATGAATACATCCACGTATGACCCGTCTGCCTGACACCGAGGCACCATTTGCGAATCAAATGCAAAAATAATCTAAAAGTCAAGGTCAAATTTGGATATGCTTGACAAAGTAATTGTAATCTCATTGTAACAATGAGAACCGTTGTTACAAGGTTAGTAGGAAGCTGAACATAGTCCAAACAACGATAGCATCAAGGATGTTAAACCTGTAAACCTACAGGAAGCAAAGAGTCGTTCCAGGCATAATGCACAGACAAAGTCAAACTAGCGGGCTAGCCTCAGTAGCGTTAGCTAACCTGAGTGAATGTCCATATTCATTAACAACCCTCTCTGACATCTCATTTTCCCCATCTGTCTTCCCCATGCAGCAGTCCAGTTGGCAGGGGTCAGTTCAGTCCGGCCACCACCAGCAGGGCCCAGCGCCGCTGCCCACCTCCTTCCAGCTGTGCACCCCTCCCCTGGGGAAGCGCTGCAGGAGGAGCCTGGTCCTCACCAACTCCCAGGGCCACACGCTGGGCCTGGAGCTGGAGGCGGCCCAGCGAGCCAGCCCGGCGGCCAGCCAGCAGCAGAGGGTGGAGGCCGTCTCCCGGCTGAAGCTGCTGACTGCTCCGTGTCCTCCGGTGCAAGAACAGGTGAGGACCCCAGTGAGAAGATCCGAGTATAACAAACACAGAGCTCTGTGTGTGTGTGTGTGTGTGTGTGTGTGTGTGTGTGTGTGTGTGTGTGTGTGTGTGTGCGTGTGCGCACATTGCGCGCGCGCGCGTGTATGTGTGTGTTTATGTGTACATTGCGTGTGCCAGGGGGCGATATTTGAACAGGTGCGCGACATGAAACGGATCCTGTAGTGAAACGTTGGTGTGTTTGTTATGGGAGACCGTGGGAGCTAACTGTGTGTGTGTGTGTTTTTTCTCATCGTTTAACAGCGGCTCATCCCGCCCAGCGCCATCGCCAACTCCTCCCAGATGCCATACTGTTACTCACCAGGTGAGAGAGTGCAAGAATACACATCACACAATGCACAAAACGTCCTTCTCTCGGTTTGTATGGTATGTGTGCTCCCAGGCCATTGGAGCTCAAGTACCCTCCCGTCTCCATCAGAGCGGAAAACGTTATTTGATTCGGTCAGTGATATGTCGGCCGTCTTTCTCGCGGCGTCATGCTATGAATATCTTATGTTTCTTTTGGTTTCCGTTGGGGGAAACAATGGAACTATTTCTGTCCAAGGCTACGCAGCATGTCTGCCATCATCTCCTCTAACCAGCGTGAGGTATGGAACTCGGAGCTGCTAGTTAGCCGCCTACTTAAATACCACCGAGGCCGCTACGCATGCTTCAAACTCTGGCCGTAGACCTAAAATTAAATGCAGCCTCCGCACACGATGGGCCGGGGATGGGCCGCGTCGGAGGGCAGACAGAAAGGGCTAAGAGGATACAGTGAAAGGCTCAGGAAATGCGCATATGTGCCAAATGAAATGGAGCTTCGTGCGGCTTTAAATATCCTGCATGCAGGTGTTCAGGGTCAAGGGAAAGCCCAGTGTAAGGAAACACTGTTTCAGATGTAGCTACTACTGGGGCCAGTGATTGACAGCACACAACTGGAAACAGGCTCCTCCCACAAACCCCTGTCCAAAGCTCAACGGATTCTATTATGGCATACAAAACCGTGGGAAAAAAAATACCACGGGCTGTTTTTGTTTTTCTATGAGGGTTTGAGATGTCTGATTGGACACAACGTGTGTTTTCGCACGGCTGTGGTCTTTGAAAAGAAAAGAGAGGCTTTAGATGGTGTGATAAATAGCCGCACACATTTTTCTTACAGTTTTTGCTGTAAAATGATACGTTGGGATGAAGGTGATTACAATCTTGCGGAGCTTGGAGTCTTTACTCAACACAAGGAGAGGCTTCGGTGTCCGTGTTTGTTTTCGCTAACTAAATGTGAATTCTCTCTCCCCGTCGTACAGACTACAACTCATACCTTCAACCCACAGAGCCAGATGACCAGGAAATGGACTACGACAACATTTGGGAATATGACTACAATACCGGCATGATTCAGCCCATGTCTGGAATTTCGCCACACCGGACGGGATTAGACTTTGGGGCCAGAGGCCTTAGCGCCATGGCAACGCAGCAGAGATAGTCATAAAACAAAACAATGGGCCAACACTCGTCTGGACGTGTGCAAACAAACCGATCTCTATCAGAAGGGTTATAAAAAGCCAGCTATCGGAGACTCTCGCACACGCCGACAGACACAGTGGGCCCCCATAGAGGCGGGTGTGGGGTGGTGTGGGGTGGGGGGTGTTTAAAGAGCCTGGGTCGTCAGGCAGAGGAATTCCCAGTGTAACCAGGAAGTGTGCCGCACCATCTCCTCCCACCACCAAACCAACATGGTTATGAAAGTGATAGGACACTAGTAGCATCGCTAGGCACTAGCACGGCCCGTTTTATATGTAGCTTGGAAGACAAGCGTGAGCTTGAGTGGTGAAAATGTGTATTTTTGTTGTATGAGTGCATTGAGTAATTGCTCTGGTGTCAAGGCTTTTTAATACTGTGAGTACTTTTGTAGTTAGTTTTTTTTTTATTTAAGAACTTTAACATACCGTCCTGTTTTTCTTTATATTTTATGGCTTTCTAATATATAAACCATTCCAACAAGGCTCAATATGATAAAACATGTACATCATGTAAATATTATTTTATTATGTCAAGATAACGGAATTAGTTTGCTTGAATGGTCTTGTGTTAATATTACTATAGCTACTGCAATGTACTGATGTTGGGGTGGCTTGCTCCTCTTTTTTGTTTGAAGTGTTTATTTATATTTGGAAATAAAATTGTAAAATAATCAGTTGTTCTTCATTGTACTATTATACGTTGATAAATTAATTGATCACAATAATATCCATTATCCATAGTTCCTTGGTTTAGCAGGAGTCTTTTTCTAATGTAAAGATAGTAGATGAAGATAAAGAAAATTGAAGAGTAAAGATCAGCCACACTTTGTTTTGAAACGAATGTAAATGTCAGGTAAAATTGAGCAACAGAAATGTAGCCTTAGCTCGCCATCTAGTGGTGGAAATCTACCAAACATTTAATTTAACAGCGACATTTTGACAGTGCTATGTCGCCCTCTGGCGTTCAGGAGTCGGCATCGTAGTGAAGTAACATGAACACAAAAGCGGTTGCCATGGAGAAGACTAGAGCGTCTGGAATTCAGATACATAATTTAATGGAATTAAATAGAAATCACCATGCTCACAGTTAGTCATAAAATAATATGAAAACTATGAAAACTGGCTCATAAGTGATACTGGCTCATAAATATAGTCCCCAAAATGTGTTACAAGGGTGTATTGCTAAGCAAAATCTATATATTTTTCACTCCCGTTCAGCCTTTTGGTCTTTAATTTCTTATGAAACATTTAAAAGAGGAATTAAAATGCACTTTTCTAACTTTTAACAACATTAATTGACATCAAATAACTTAACTAAACACAACAAATCATTGACTGTAGCAGACATGGGAGATAAAAACATTTTCCAAAATGGAAACTTATTTTAAGAGAATTACAGGAGTGAATTACCTAGAATATAGGCCTATGTTGAAATCAAAAGGAACATCATTTAAACACAAAAATCAATATTTAATCAATGATTAATGTTGATCCATCACAGATTTACTTCACCTATAGGACTTCACAGTGTAGGACTGCAGACAGCAGGATGGGCCACCGATCTCTCTCTCATGTATTTCCGCAGATACTGAATGGCCGACAGGGCACTTACATTAGCTAGGAGAACTGTCAACATAAACAAAGAGAACAAAAAACAGTTAAGCGGGATACATCATTATTAAGAGTCACTCCATCAATGACCTGTCAGGGTGAACCCAACAGCAGGGAAAAACAACTCAAAGACAGGCCAAGCCGACAGAAGGACCCTACTGGCAGCAGAACACGCTCACAGGTGAACACAAGTGCATGCTGGGTGGGAGCAGGATGTGACCAATCAGAGAGAATACAAGGTTAGATTTGGAGCTATGTATCAAAACTTGATGGATCACTGATCCACAAATGATGTGTTGGTACAATACGTGGTACAAGTACTTTCTTAATCTAATCTTAATCAGATTAAGAATCACAGTAGCTCACAGCCAAATAATATATTTTACATTTAGAAATTATTATCATCAAACCCATAATTGTACACAAGTGTCGTCTTTGAATCATAAGTTAAATAAATCATTTATGAATGAAATTGCTCTAAAACCGTTTAGGTTAGTCAAAATCCGTCAAAACATCTCTGGTATAGACAACCAATCCCATTTCTACCATCATTTACAACAATGTGAGGTTAAATTACAGCAGGTTTTACAATGGAGGCGGAAACATACCAGCCTTCCAGGCGTCTCCTACATGTGGATTAGCAGACTTCAGCACCCATGAGGCGAACGCAATGCACACCAAGCACATATCTGATTGTGTCAGAGGGACCAGGGATACACTCAGACCTGCAAGACAAGGGACAGCCTAACTATTATATTACTATTAAGTCATTTAGCAGACAAAGCTTTTTAAACAAAGCCACTTGCAGTGAATTTTAGGGTAGTGGTTAGGTATCTTGTTCAAGGTTGCTATCTATAGGACTGCACATTAATATATATATGTATATACATATTCAATAAACCCATTTGAATTATAAATCCATTCAAATGGGTTTATAATATTGATGTTCAGTGCAGAGGGTGATCCAGACTAAATCCAGTTGGTGGTCCTAACTAAATCCAGTTACAATGTGAGCCAGAACTGGTTCATTCTTTGATTAAGGCAACAACAACAACGAAAATACAGAATTTAAGATTCAATATCAATACATTTGTTTCTAAGCTATACCGCATACATCTTCTACATAGGACATATGAAGTTTCTTCGTCTGTGGCTTAAGAGGACTCTCTCCACCAGAGCTAGGTATGTGAATGACGGCAGGCGTGGGGGGGACTTAGGAGAGGACATCACGTACAGATATTCCTCTGGCTCTGGTCTGCACCGCTACGTGCAGCAGCGCAGATAGCCGGGGTGTAATGAATCCTCCCTGGCGGTGGCCGTGGCCCCCTCGGTTTGGGGCTAACATGCTAGCTCGGTACGCGCACTACAGTTGCTTCCATGTGAGGAGAATGACCTTTGAGCATCATAAATCAGTTGGTCATGATGCAGTGCTTTAGTACAGCAGCATTTCATGTGTTTGGGTTTTAATTTTTAGGGAGCAATTCGACCATTATTTTGCATGTATTTCATTTGTCTTGGTTTGGTTTATATTTAAGTTTTGTTTGTAAAATAAAGTAGTTGATGCTATGAAGCCAAGTATTCTGAGCAGCTCAACCAAAGCCTCATGTGTCTCTTCTTATTGTATTACTTTATGGAAAACAATGCTCATACTATATTACTGTTTTTAAGAACCAAATGATTAGCATGACAATGACTTACAATGATGTAATTACTCTGTCTGTATGTGTTCAGATGACATGACTTAGGTAGGGAGACATGCAGAAAGACGACGACTCACTTTGATTCGAAACGGCTGACTGTAGGTCATCAAAGCTAAACGGGTGTCTTGATAGCTGCCTGTAGACTCTCTCCTCAAAGTGGTGCAGCAGGGGATCTGGGACCACCGTGTCTTGGTTGCCCAGAGCGTTAATGGATGGAAAAACCCGGCGATGCCGTTGCATGCTACTCCGACCAGCAGGGGTCAAAGATCCAGAACTTTGATTTGACTTTGAACTTTGTTGTTTCTGGCTCACGGGACCGGTGAGACAAACGTTTCTGAGCGAAAACGTCATGTTTCCAAAGGTTTGCCAAAGGTCCCGGTCTGTGAAGAAGTTCTCATAAATGTCTGTTGAAATCGGATCTTCGGTTGGTCTACGGCTGAACCTGGTCACCACCCGTATCGGACCCAAGTCTTCACCCAGGTCGTCCTCTTCAGACTCTGAGTCACCTGAGGAGGAGGAAGATGACAGGAAGTGGTCGTAGGCCTCAGGGAACTGTAGGTATCTGCTGGAGGAACGAGAGCGGGAGAAGATGGGCATCATCTTGTCTTTAGGCCGATTCTCTGCCTCAATGAGAGGATAGAAGAAGCTTCCAGAGTCAAACTCTGAGAAGAATTGATCGTACGTCTCGGGGACAGTATTTCCATGACTATAGTAAGTGTCTGCGTCTTCTGAATCTGGTGGCTTTGGTTTTGATTGCTTTCCCCCAAAGATGTACTGAAATATATCTGTGAGTGAGATTTTGTAGCTTTCTACTGGCGTGCCCTCAGCAAATAAAGACGAAGGTGTGGAGTCTGTGCCACAGTCACAACATGGCTTTTGTACGTCTGAAAAACATTCCCTCTCCAACTCACTTTCCTCTGGAAAAACTGCTGCCGAAGTCTGAACTTTCCACGTCCGGCTGAACTGTTCCGAATCCAGAGCGTGCAGATTTCGCACACTTGCGTTTTTTAACATCATTCTGTGGAGCCGTTTTTCACTGCTGGGAGAGAGCAGGGGTTGCGGATTATCAGTATCAGAGGTCACAGGCCGAGGCTCACCATCCCACATGACATCCAGCGAACTGATTGAAGCATCCTGCATGCTAGATGCAGAGTTCATGTTTGCCTGCTCCAAATCAGGTATGGTGGACACAGTTTTTGTATTGTCTACGTGGGGGGTGAAGCAGCCTGAATCCGCAGTCTTGTCGGTCTCTTCGCTTTCCACTAAAGGTGAGAGAGATCGAGGTGGAGGGGTCATGGACGTCATCCGTACGCCCAAGATGTCTTTTATCGTTAGCCTCTCCATCTCATTCCAAAAGGAAGACATGGCAAACACTATATTTTTAGAATCAGGTGCGTTACTAACATCCTGCCCTGTTTCAGAGGTTGTTTCAGGTTCCTCCACTGGACGTTTTAGTTCCGATTTGTCTCGTGATGCCTCCAGCCTTTCAACTTCATTCATAGCCTTGTCTCTCTTATCTGAATCCACGATTTGTGGAGTATTGCCAGACATATCTGCAATATTCTCTTCATACTTGGATGGTTCTGTGCTACATAGACCCGCATAGCTTTGAGTTAACTTGGGTGTATCTGTTGTCATAATTGGTCTGTTATTTAGAACACCTTCTAAGCTATTTGTAGAATTACAAGATATTTCCTCTGACTGAAAAGAACGTGTATCACAAGAAGGAACTGTTGTTATATGTGGTAGTGGTGACTGAATTCCCTCTGAAAATACACTAAGCTTGGGTATTGTGATAACGTGTTGAGAATTCGATGTTGTGCTTTCTGCATCAGGCAATACATTATTGAAGTCTAAATTTAAATGAGCACTCGTCGCATCAATTGGATTCTCGACAAAAACTGAACAGAGTTCAGTCTTTATTTCTTGGGTCGGCTCTTGTGTACCAGAACCTATCATAACAATGGTCGACGGGGGAAGGTCTGAGCTACTGAGCTGGGCTGTCCTGTGACATTCTATTTCCAGCTTTTGTGAATGCAGAGCATCTCTCGGACACTCTGCGGGGTTGTCTCTGCCAGAGAATCCTGTCTCTGCAGCCAATCGTGACTCTCCTCTATTGGCTGCTTCGTCATTTTGATGAGCTTCCCTCATAGGATCATTTGAATCTCCACTCTGTGAAATGCTATTGGTTATAGAACTGACCTCGGCAGCATAAAAATGGGATTTCCTCCCACTTTTGCGACTCCTATTTGCGAGAGAATGCTTCATTTCATACAACTGCTGGAGAGTCCCCACATGATCAGCGTCTCTTTCGTCTCCTGACAGGAAGCTCCTCTCACAGATGGAAGCCAGGGTCAACGACCCCGGAGTTAGAGTCGATCCAGTTGATTCGTTCTGCCGTGACGGTAAATGTGTTGCCACGTTACCACCATCAGCTGGTGTTAGTGCAAGACTGTCATCAGCTGGACCGTGTGTGGAGAAGGATTCGTGACCGATTGGATTAGCTGGGGTGCAGTGTAGTGTGTTGCACTGTTGATTGCTTATAGAAGCAGTGGACAATGCTAGGCTATCAAGATTATCTGGTACATGACGATGTTGAGTCAAGGGATCGATGTAATCTGAGGGGTTTTCTATTAAACTTGATGTTTGGATGGCATCTGTACTTGGGGGTGAACCAGCAAAAACACAGTCAGAAATGTGTTTTTCATTCACTTCACTGTGGTTCTTTGAGAAACGTGGATCCATTCCAGGACCCAGCACACTTTGCTGCTCCTCAGACAAACTAAACTGTCCTCTGTGCCCACTTTTCTCCAGCAGAGAGCTAAATCTTTTCTTCTTCTTTCTCTTCTTCCTGCTATAGTCTGACTGGGGCCTCTCTTTCCTGACGTTCCTGTTCAGAGAATTTAGGTCTAGGCCCTGGCGCCGAAGATTGATGTTCACTTTTTGTAATTTTTCTTCTACTGCCACCCCTACGACGCTACAAAGCGTTTCCATGTTAAGGCTTGGTTGTCCGTACTCTGCGTCATGCGAACGTTTACACGTCTCTGAGTTCAGCGCTCGGCCCGAGCCGAGTGTATTTTCTAAACAGATGAAGTCATGGGATGGCCCCCGACGATACCGACAGTGTTGTCTTAACTTGTGTGCGGCTGTCGTCATCGGCCAGTCCTCTCCGATGAGTAACCCCGTCTCAGGATTAGTCAGTTTGTTAGTCTCTACACGTGAGCTACCGTCTGCTCGCTCAGGAGTTGTTTCAAAATCGGACCCGTCTTTATTCATTGTGTTTATGTCGGTGTTGCCCTTGGCCGTCTGTGTGGCATCTGTGCCAAGTGCGGTCTCACTTCTGGCAGGGAGAGAGTCTAACACTGCGACTGTTTTTGGCAAATCGCTGTTGCTGGCCCAGGGCCCATCGCTCCACGGCTCCTTCTCAAGTATGATCTCACCTTGTTCTTCGAGTCTCTCTTGGCTTGGCTCGACGAGCCGCTCGGGGCCTCCGAGACGTCTATGCCTCTCAAAGAAGGTATTGACAGACTCCAGGTGTATATCCTCTTCATGGCCAGAGAGGACTTTCTCCATGCCACCCACGCTGTGTTTACGTCGGCGATATTCCACGGGGGGGCCCTCGCAGTCTGGGGGCCCGTCGTCGTCGATGAGGTGGTCAGCCTCCACGAATCCAGGGGTCTGATCGATGTGCCGAGCCGTGTCTCTGCATCGCATGTCGTCAAGGTCGCTCATCCCGGAATCGTCTACTCCGGCGAGTGATGGAGGAAGAGGGTTACACTCTTCATACTGCTGGATGAAGCGGTCCCAGTCACGAATGCCATGTTCAAAGTCTTCCATTCAGAGTCCTTTTCAAAATACCTGGCAGAAGAAATTGATGGCAAATTCAAACTTGTAAACTATTAAAACTGATTGCTGTATAGTTTTATAGTACTATAATAATTGTAATGTCAGTTAAGCGCATGCCTGTCCGTGCATGTAACAATAAAACATGTTCCAATAGAAATATACAATGTAAAATCTTACACGCAGCACGTTAAGCAAAATGTATATATAAGGAATATGAAATTCTATTTAACCAAATACATAGATAACACAACGACAAGTGCTCCAACTAAATAACTTTCTATTTCAATTCAAACCATTATACCTATAGCATTCGAAGTTAATATTAACCTACAGATATAATGAGTGTGTCTGTACAATGTATAATGGAGTAATGAAGTGCTGTGCACCTCTGCACCTACCTGTCGGAGATGTCCTGTGTAGCGGTGATCCATGCTGTTGGAGGTCTGGGTAAGTCTAGAGCCTCTGAAAGGGCATGCTGCCCCACGTGTGCATCCGAGCGATCCCAGTGAGCCCCATGATTAGATATATATATATAGAGAGTCGTGCCTCTCATCCAGTAGTATCTGCACCACTCGCCGTGTGCTGCCGTTTCCATTCCAACAGAGGTCTAAGGTTACAGACCTTTAAATAACCCCCCCCGTCCCCGTCCCCCGTCACTTCTGACTATGAAAGCAAATATCCCTCATATTGTGAACAAAGGTAAACCGAACATGGAACTAAAGCTGAAAGCTAAGCTCTGATCGGTGAAATGCGTGCGTGTGATCAGATGTGGATCACTTATGCAGTTTGTGTTTGTTTTCAGTGATTTTTTTTTTGCATGATCAAAGATCCGACTCTGTGGATCGCTCTTCCCCCAGAGATCCAAAACACATGCAGGGTCCTTTGGCGGTTTTTTTTTTTAAAACAAAGTCATCAAAACCAGAACCAGAAATGGACCTGTTTTATTTTAACTGCTGTGTGCTTTATTTTTCTCTCACCCTTCTTTTTTATGTAAAGTGTGGTCTCCTAAAAGGCGTTCCAATGTAAGCTATTATCATGACCAGTGGTGATTGAGTAGACACATAGACACAGTGCTGGAGTGGGGGTGGGGTCATGCGACGTTTAAGACAGGAAGTCAGCTGACACCTCACCGGTATGATGTCACGGATGTCAGCTGACAGAGGATCAGTATCCCGCCACGCGCCTGGACAGCGTGTGCAGCCAGACCGGACCCTACTGGAGATGCTTCGCGTGGGGATCTTGTGGCCCAAGGGCAGCGGGTTTCGTCTGACACCACCAGGCCTGTGTGACGGAGACACAACCCAACCTCATAAAAATCTTATCTTTAAGAAATCCGGGGGTTTTAAGTATAAAGGTTACAGTTGTTTGCGTTCCATGTAATATTTTGTAAGGTTCATGATATGAAAAAAAACTTTTGTAATGAATATTAAAATCTAAATAATATTAAATGAATCTTGAATCTACAAATCAACAGGGTTTTTAATCATTAAGTATAAGTTGTTTGTGTTCCATATCATATTGTATATTCGGTTTTCTAGAATGAAATGCATGACTTTCCTAACAAATATTACAATCTAAAAGTATATTTTTAGACGAATAACTTGCAGAGAACGGTGGTAATTACCTGGTTTTACAGGTCGAGCACAGATGTTGCGCTGGAACCTGTTATCTGCCTGGCTGTGAATTCTGCCATTAGGCAGCGTGGCTAAACTGAGCCGAGGCTTCATCTTTTGTTTAGCACTATCAGTATGTCTCCCTGGAGACAATAGGATTACAGGGCCCTCCGTGATGTCAAACTGTCACTGACACTAAAAGATATGGAGATAACCTATCCGCCAGGATCTCATTATAAACTGTTAAACTGTTCTTGACATATGGCTAATGTACTGTTAATTGCAGGTGAATGTAATGACTAATGACAAGGGTAATGTCTTCAGGTTATTTAGACCAAAAACACTTTTAGACCGTTTATGTCTCGTCTTCTGTGAAGCATTGATTGATCATTGCTAAAAAAAGCAGAGTAGTCGGTTTACATTTAGAGAGAAATTTGGTTATTTCGGGATTCCAAACTATTGTACAGTTCATCACAGCAACTTCTTAACAAATGTGACATAAAACTGCTTGAACTAACAAAGGTAAACACACACACACACACACACACACACACACACACACACACACACACATTGACTGGGTCTCACTGTCTTTAGTGTCCTCTATACAGTTAGAATTTGCATTGAGCACTCCACTTTCACAGGCTTTAACCCCCATCGCCATTATTTCACTCATTTTCATCACTATGGTTATTTATGAGAAAACAGACCCTTTAATTAGCTAAGCCACCACAGCCCGGGCCGTGGGCCTAAGAGGACCCTTTCAATTCATCAGCTGTGACACAGAGGAACAAGTCCCAGCCTGTGTGCTAAATGCACCTGGGGCAGAGGGACGTTTTGTGTTTTTTTTTTTAACCCGGGTGGGATTCTGTTTCCATCAACAGGATTAGCCCCTTGTGAGTCTGTTCTTGGCATTAAGATCGGAATCTGTTTGGACTATTCAACAGTGGGTCTGATACTGTGGAGGTTTGCCCTAATTGTTTACCATGTCAGCCCGGGCAACTCAGTGTGGCATTAAACAAAAGGCCTGCGGTAAACAGAGACATTCAGCAGCACCGGGCTGGGTGACACTGCGTGTACACAGAAGAGGGGAGGTTGTGTCTCGTTTCCAAGCATCCCGGTGCAGTGGCATCTTCGGTGTCAAACATGGCACACAAGCGGCAGGGTCTTAATTACAGCAAATAAAGATGCAGAGCCTCTGTTTGGACAGGGGACAAAGATCCAGGTTTGCCAATCGGGGGCCATCTGTTGCTTTCCTTGCGGGCAAGTGTAGCAAGTCTAGCAAGTGTACAAATGCCACACAAGAAGTCTCAGAAAGCGAAACTTAAGTAGATAAGAAGTAATGTTCTAAGTGAGTTCTAATTGATGAAAAAAATTAGGCCTATGTTTAAGGGAGTGTCAATCATCTTGCGTGTATGCGTACCTACCGTCCCGCCATCATTTTAATACATAACAGGACAATGTCCAATGATTTCTTTGTTTAGGACAACCAGCAGTGCAGTAGCCATTGTCTAGCGCAGGGGTCGGGAGACCTTTCAGTTGGCAGAGCCATAACAACATCTAATTAGGCTACTTGAAATTGTTCTTATAAAAGCCAAAGAAGAGTTGACATAATTATTAAACTTTTTAGGGAAGATATTCATTAATTGCAAATTAGACACGACCCTTTAGGCTGGAAAGAATGATACTTGTCATAGGTAAGGTAACCCGTATATTACATGCTAACTAGACGTTGCATTTGACCTAGAAACGACCCTAACGTGACTTTGTCCAACGTAAATCAAACCGCGTGTGTCCCAGAAAGACATTTACACCGCGTCGCGTGTCATCAGACGTCATACCTTCTCCGCAACGCCGGCGCCTCGCGACGGCTGAAAGGTGTCTACCGCGGCCCCGAGGGCACGGGGCGAGAGAGCGAGATTACTGCGCGCGCCTGACAATGGTTGGGGTTTGATGATCGGTCGGTCGCTCGCTCGCGGCGAGATCTCCGCACGTGGGATCAGCGCGACACAAACCATCATTGTTGTCCCAACTGGATCTCAGATGTCACCCAGAGACCACGCTGGTGTCGTGGTGACGTAGTCTACACGTGGAACCAATAGCCTGTATATTATAATATCCCTAGATCTAGTAGTGTATAGTATATCATTGAATAGGCTACGTGACGTGAATTGTTCAATATGTCAGATTTAGGCGATGGTTATAATATGTATATAATACATCAACCATGCATATTGTCTTACCGGTGAAGTGGTCTTTACATCTGCTTTGTAATGTGGAGTTTATCGAACAAATAAGAGCAGGCCAAGTATCTGCCGAGAAAGTGTCGGCAATTCCTCTCTCGTCCACTAGATGGCGGAGATCAGTCAGCAGAAAGTTACTCCAACTCAAGTAGATTTTATTTTTTGCACCGTCCAGTTTGACTTATGTAGGCTATTAAACGGCAATTAGACGACCAATAGTAAGTAATAAATAATATGTAATACATATCAAAATGACGTCGAACTCCAATCTTGTCGTTTTTGGAATTATTTCATTTCAAAGTTTCTTTCTCCTTAACAAAATACCCCTGGGCCTGTTTTTTTTATCATGAGTCTTTTTTAAACTCACTGTGCTGTCAGCACTAACCATACGCCTATTCTAAACGTTTTAATTTATTTAATTCCTTATCTAAATACACCCAAAGTCCATATACTATTTGTCAGCAATATATCGTTTATGCTTTCATTTATGATAGGTAGGCTATGTGATTACAAATGTTTAATAAAGAAAAAAGGAAAGGAAAAAAAGTATTAGGTCTTAATATAGGCCTACCCTTTGGATAAGTCACATAATGCCATTATCCAACACATGACTGTTAGAAAATCAAGCTAAGAGGCTATGCCTATAGCTAAACGGAAAAGAGATTCATAATATACAGAGCCTTTATTTTTCACATTAGTGATTCAGTATTGTTGATACTTGTGTATTAGTTCAAATGTATTACTTCCCCCTAGAGGATCTAGTGGTGCAAAACGCCATCAAGACAAATGAGCTGGTGTGATGAGTCTTTTCAGACATCCAAGACAGAAGGTTGAATTCTTCTTTAATTCACTACAGCCTTAAGGCAGTCTGACGTTTTGACACATCGTACGTCTCACCCCCGCTCGTAGCAGTGCCTTGAGTTAATCTGGTACAGATGAAGTTATTGTAAAGCGTGGCCACTTGTGAGACCTAGACGTTAGCCAAGGGGAACAGTGCACAATGAGGGCAAATCAGACACGGGACAATACGTCAGCTGTCCGCCTGATGCTTGGCGTGTTGCTGGTCTGTCTCTGGACCCTGCAGGGGTGAACTCTTTCATTATGGAAACGTATGTACGCGTTCCCCCCTCCGGTCAGTACCCAAGTCACATGGTCCAATCAACCCTGGGACTTCTTCTTGGTCTGTGGGGAAATAGGCAAGAAAGTCTAATATTGAACCAAAATGGTGGCAGTGGACAAGTTACACAGTGGCAGTTTAATGATTGGTAATTGTTTGCATTTTTTTGTAACTCTTATTGGTACACACAGGATTGTGTTATGGAACATGCTAGACACTAGATATAATGATATAACTATAATGCAGTTCAACGATGATGCCCTGAGCATTCACAACAGCCACTGCAATTCCTGAGAAATGTGGATGTCATTCCCAAGAACAACTATGATTGTAGTTATTTGTCTAATTTACATATAGCTGTCCACCAGAGGAATGTTTGAAATAAACACTGAAGCTTGTGTTGAAAACACACGTTTATTTTGGCTCCTCACATTCATTTTTCTTTTCCTTCTTTTTTTTGTTTTGTTTTTGTAGACAGACTCCTGGAAGCCAGCAGACCTGTTTACCCAGGGTTAACCATACTGGGTACCGGGAGAAACCGAGGAAAGAACAGACACAAGACACAAGATCATTCTCCTCTCTGTGGACTCTCTGGGTTAATGAGTTATCTGAGGACAAAGAAGTGACAAGCTGAACCGCCAAAGAGCGGAGCGATGGCCTTCCTTCCTCTGGTCGGGTTCGCCGGGGTTATCAGCGGCAGCGCAACAATAGGAAGTGGTATGGCCAGTCACACGGCCGGGCCGTCACTCTCCCTCTGGCAGACCTCCACCACCGCAGCCCTCTGCGGTGGTGGAGGGGGGCCGGGCGTGTGTGTGTGTGCGGGGGTCCTTCCACGGCGTGTCTCTCGTCAACGCTGATAAAGGTGGTCCGGCCTGTCACCACTCCCTCATTTAGCCGGGGTGGGTGGTGAGAGTGGGGTGTGGTGTAGGTGGGGAGGGGTCCGGACCATTTAAAACGGCCATTTGAACTTTCGGGATTTTCCAGTTGCGAAGGTGTGTCATTGGCTGCCCAGCCCCCAGCCGTAAGCGAGATGCCTAATTGCTCTTCAACAACCCGTCTTCAGGTCGCCTTGCATATAATCATCTATAATTGTCTGACCCAAAAGTAAAGTTAGTACTGGCACTGAATACATGACGATACACATGAAAGTGTATCGTCAATAGAATGCAACTTAATTCATTCCTTTAGC
>OMNR01011318.1:1658-15506 GCA_900303205.1 Mora moro
TTAAAATCATTTTTTCATTTTTTTAATCATTTTAAATGGATTAATTAAAAACCATGGCATGCGTTTTGTACCAGGAGGACCTACATGAAACAGACAAACCATTTAAGATTGCTATGTGACCCAGTTCTAGTAATACCATTCCTCTGAGAACAGATTGGAAGTCACAAACAAACAAATACTACAAAAACAGACATACAGATATACAGACATATTGGAAGCACACTTCTATAATGCCAAATACAGCACTTGCAGTATAACAGGATTCTACTTAAAGTACTTTAAATTATGATGGAACTGCACTACAAATGCGCTTCTATATAACAGTTTACCCAGTGAGCACAAACCCAAATATAACCGTTGAAATCTAGGTGAAATCATGGCAAAATATGGAAACATGTCTAAGCCCTGATTTAGCCCGCCAAAAATGGGTGTACAATTTCAAGGGTATAATACACAACTTTTACACACATTTTGCACATATTTTACACACATTTTACACCTCGTTTACACAGGAAAATGCTCACCGGTTCAAAAACTCATTACAGTGAGCACAAATTCATATATTAACCACAAACTCATATTAACATTCAAACGTTAGTGAAATATGGAATATGCATCCAATACCTCATGTATTCCCAATGAAAAACATCCAAAATGGATCCAAATACAATGTAAAGCAAAAATCACAGAAAAAAATGAATTTTGTGACGAGTCACCGTTAAACCACACGTGTTAACTGATACCTACCCTGCTACCCTGAGGGTATTGCGTCATTTATTGACATGCCATTAGTAAACCTACAATGCCGTCTCCTCTATCACACTGACTTGCAGATGTCAGTGTTGCAAATACATTTATAAATAGATATATTGAATTGGTTCTGACATCACTATTCTGGCATTCTGCCAGAATAGTGATGTCATAATAGTTATGTTATAGAACAATAACATAATTGCAAGCATTGAAACCATTTAGACAAGTGGTGAAGTGAGGTTGTAATATGTCAATATCAATAAGTCAAAGATATTTGACTTAAAGGGCAGGAGAGAAGGCCTACTATGTTCTCACCTGCACCACTTCCCACTCCGATGACATTGAGCTTGGCCTTTCCGTCACCGACACTAAAGGGCACATTTGAATACCGTTGGCACATTTAAATAATGTTCGTGGACCAACACTAATTGTCGTCCCAGCTCCATTCCATCCTACTTTCCATATAATATCCATGTGTGTTGACCCATTAGTTGACATTAGCCAGGAAGATAAAATGTGAATTTGCTGGTGTAAATTATTAAGATCGGTGAATAAACAGTCTAGTCTAGCTATTAAAACATTGAACCATGAATAATTGTATGATCGTATCTCACAAACCATGTGCAAAAACAAGAAGGGCTTGGTGGTGGTGAGATTAAAAAGATTAACACTCTGTAATCCAAGCAAAACAAACACAGAGACAGTATTTACAGAGTAGATTATTCTGCCCAATTTGGGGCCCGTGGTCCCTTTGTTTTGGCCCGCCACGCTCTGCCCATAAAGCCAAAAAAGCCACTTCCGGCTGTAATGAATGAAATTACCTGGATGACGCGCTGCGTAATGCGCATGCTCAACAGGCGTAGGTCCTGGCGCATGTACCGTGGTACATGTCACGGTATGATAAAAGTTGACGAAAATGTTGTGACTTTTCGTCGACTAAAACCATACTAAAACTAATAAGCATTTTCGTCTAAAGACCAAGATTAAAATCTAAAATAGCTGCCAAAATTAACACCGAATGTCGACGTGAGCCGGTGACATATCGCTCCTAGCGCAACTGAAATAAATCCGACAGCAGTTTGTCTCATCTGCAGACGGGGAGTGAGTGGCTGTTTTGAAAGGACACAATATCCGTCGTCACTACGAAAATGAAACATTCCCTCGTTTTTTCCAAGTACAGCGGCGAGGACCCGAAAGGAGAAGGCGAGTGAACCGCTAGCTAAAACCTAACTCTCAGCAACGTGCTCCTTTGTTGCAGCCCTTCGGCGCGTCAGATGTCCGTGCTGATTGCGAAGAGTGGACGAGCTTTTCCATGTGGAGACTTCGTGAAACGGTGTCCGACTGTGGCTGCTGAGACTGTGTGTAGTGCAGTGCGCTAATGGAGCCCTGGCAAGTGTAGGGAAGAAATCTGGCCTCACTGCGCTGGTACCTTGAGAAAGTCCGCGAGTGTGGGGGATAACGTTTTAAAATACCATTGTATTGACCAAGAGCAGCTGTGTGTCAAATCAATAAGGCGCAATGTCGTCTCTATTGTCAACATGATACGCTCCAATGCGCTCTCACCAGTCAGTTCAAGGCTCTGCTGGATGAGGTGGATGCGCACTATGGTGGTGATGTGCTGTGCCACCAAGAGGTGAGATGGCTGAGCTGAGGGAGAGTTCTCTGCCGGCTTTTTGGGGTTACGTGAAGAGATCAGGATGTTTGAAGCAAGCAAGTAGGGAAGGTAACGTTCAAGTGCCCACGATTAAGAAATGGATTTCCGACCTGGCTTTTCTGGTGGACGTCGCAGAGCTGCTCAACGTTTTGAATCTTCAGCTCCAAGGGAAGGACCAGGTAATCAGCCAGCTTTTTGATCATAATTGTATTATATTAAATTACCATAGTTTCATTTACCCCTGGTCAGCTTCCCCCCTCAGCTTTTGCATGCATATGTTTTTTATGCCCAGATTCCTACACGGTTCTTCTCGTCTCCACATTCAGGAAATTGGAAAAATGTGCTGGAGTTTGACAAGTGCTTTGAAGATTTCAGAGAAAATGCAACAGTCTTTGAGCTATTTGCTCAGCCCCTTTCTGTTCATGTGGACACAGTCAGTGAGGAGCTTCACATGGAACACATTGAACTCCAGTCTGATTCACAACTTCAAAACAAGTTCTTCCCTTCTACAGATGTTTTCCAGCAGACAGGTATGGAAAGATCTGCAAACACGCACAGGTAATGCTGTCCCTCTTTGGAAGTACCTACCTGTATGAGCAGGCTTTCAGTCTGATGAATCTAAAGTCTAAGCTGAGAAACTGGCTGACTCTCACCTTCATGATATCCTCACTCTGTCAGTAAGTCAGCTGGAGCCTAATGTTGAAAGACTTTTGAAAAACAAAGACAAGCTCCATGTCTCCAACTGATATTGCAAGTGATTAATGACTGTGAATGAAGGTCTGTAATATGGGGGCATTTTGTGATGTGTACAATACAAATGTTTTCAACTTAACTTATGTTTATGCTCCCAAAAAGAAGCACATGGATGTTTTCTGGTTTTGACAATCATCTCTGCAAATTAGCAGATTTAAGAGTAGTTTTTATTATTTAGAAATTTTATTTTAGATTTAGAATGTTAATTTGCTATAAAATATAACACATTTAAATGTAATGTAATTTCACATATCATTTATTTTTGGCCCACAGCCCTCCCATCCAGATTCATTTTTGGCCCTTCATAGAAAAGAATTTGGGCACACCTCTGCTCTAGTCTATAGAGCAGAGGTGTGCCCAAATTCTTTTCTTTTCTTTTGTATAGTATTACCTGGCCAGTATGTCTGGTAGTGTGCTATGGATGAAGTCCTGCATGCACCGGTGCTGAGAGGAGTGCTCCAGGAACACCTGGAAGGACTTGAGGTAGTGCTCGTCGTCGTCCACCAGACACCTCATGGGCGATGCCATTGCTGCTCCAGCAGGGTGGTCTGGTAAAGTGGTTTATGATTTGATTAGTATAGTACAAGAAGAGACAATAGCGTAGCGGTATGAGCATACAAAACCTTCATTTGGTACGGTTGTTTTCACACCTGATGCAAACCATACTCGAGACCATCTTTCCAAGTGGACTCGGGCGCAGATCAGCGAACCGTGCCCGAGTACGGTACACAGTGTTCACACTAATCCAGCCATTCCCAACCTTATGAATGCTGTGGCCTAATTTGAAATCTGAAAATGTTCTGCAGCCCACCGACTTTGTCGCTGTCAAAACCTATAAATACATTTTGTGTAATATTCAACTCTATCCAACTCTAACAATTTAAATCCCATATTTATGTATTGTAGATGACCTCTTGCGGCCCACCTGCATTACCTCCACTGTCCACCACAGCCCACACTTTGGAAATCACTGCACTAAACAAACAAACTGGACATTGATGTCAAGTGTTCTCGAATCCGGGTCCCTTCTTTTTTGTGTTCATTGGCAAATCAACTAGGTGCATACCACCACCTACTGTATCGGAGTGTGTATACGCACGTGTACTTGGGTACGGAACATTACAAATGTGAATGCTGTGCGGTGGGGAGTGGGGGGGGCAAATCATACTCAGAGAGCAGCACTCTGCTGGTAGTTTTCTACCGGCAGGTGTCTACCGGGGTACTGGTGTATTCCACTGGAGGATTTCTGCTGGTGCGTCAGCAGTCACCAGGCGGAATTCTGTTCCCGCCAATTCTATGCAAACGCGTGCGCTAATTCCGATTGTAACTGACAATTTGATTTGAACCGCTGGAACTCATCCGTATAGGAATACCGATTCTATCGGCATCGGTCGAGTTATACAGTATGTTAAGTCTTAACAGCAAATTAGTGTAACAGCAAACTGTTACACCAATACTGTTTTCATTTTGCTATCAACTTGGGTTAAAGCAAGTGTAGGTTTAAAAGCATACCATACATTCGCTCTCAGACTATACGTACAAATATACGTTTAGCCTACTCATTAGTTAAGGTTAGCATATCAGCGGGCTCGGCCAGAATTAACAATGAAGTTAGGTCACTATCATTTTATGTATATATCTATCTCTATCAGTAGAATGGTGGTGCTTTACTAATTGCCACAAGGTGGGGATATTGGTGCCATGCTTAAATATGTCATGCACATGCTCATGGACAACTTGTTTCCCAAATTAAAGTTTTATTAAAAATATTTACTGTTTGCCATATATTGCCAAATGTTTACCAACATAAACTAAACAAAACTGGGGAAACTGGGCTGAAGTAACTTGTGGAGAGGCAGGCTACACTGAGGAGTGTCCAGGGTGCTACTGCTTACTCACCTCAGGTGCAACACAGCAATCCTCACAGCAACAATGGTGCGATCTACAGCAGTAAAAGCAAGTAAAAGCACTGGGACATCAGTGTCCCAGTGCTTTTACTTGCATGCATAAAGTGTAGGGACCCCACCTACCTGGGTGCCTAGCCTCCCAACAATATGGCACTCTGCTTCACTAAAAGTAAGGCAATACAAAAAGAATCACAAAGTAAACAACCCAGTTGGTTTTACAATACAAGCAAAAGGACGACAACTCAAGCGAAACAAAGCATAAAGCTAAACCAAACAAAAAGGAGGGCTCACAATGCTACATACTAAGACGTTACACTGGATCACTCTGGTAGGCAGGACAACAATGGTGTTCCAACACAATATTCAGCCAACACATCAGATCTAAGCTAGAATAACAGGCAGTCAACTAAGTATGCAGTGTAAAAGGGCTGACCTGTGCATGTTAAGTGATCACTTTAACTACATACACCAAACACTACCAGCCACAACAGAGTCAGGAGAGGAGCCAAAAAAGAGTGAGCATAGGCCAACAGGTGCCTTATATAATCTGTCCCTGATTAGGGAATTGCTGATTAGTGGCTGCGTTCACCTGCACTAGGGGAGCGTTATCCACCACACTTGGAAGTTTAAATCTAAATAATCATCCGAAATAAATCTTCGTCTTTCAAGAGACGTGATAACAATGATTGCTAACATATCGATAACGATGCTATTTTTTTTCTCTTCTCATTCATTTTATCGATTCACTTACGAGTCAGAAGGGACAGGGGCTGCTCTCACGAGGAGGTCACTGTAAGGGCAACCTCTTTCCAACAGCTGACTTTACAAACGGCTGGCGGCGTAATTGGGCACAAAGTGCTGGTCAAAGTGCTAGTTTACCACCCATAAATGATCTGACACAAGACTAAGACGGGGTGCCTTCTATTAGGCTCCATTAGGTCCGCAGTGGTCATTTTTGCTGACAGTTTCGACTTTGGCAGGGACCCTGCCTTCCTCTGGGCCAATTTGTAGGTGAAGGCGTTCCAGAGCTAATTCCTCCTTGGTGCGAAGACCAGCAGGTCATCGAGATAGCACAACAGACTGAGAAAGTTCTGGTCACCGAATATGCAGGTCATCATTCTCATGAAGCTGGCTGGGCTGTTGCACATGCCCTGAAGGAAACGGTTGTACTCGTATAAACCCATGGGTGTCGTGAATGCAAAGTACTTGCGGTCCTCTTCATGCAGTGGCATATTATAGAAGCCAGATGTCAGATCCATCGTACTGAAGAATGCCACCCAGGGCAGCTAAGCAATCAGCCTGGTGTGGCAGGGGATGAGCATCCTTCAGTGTTTGTTTGTTTGTTGAGCCATCGGAAGTCTGTGCACATCTGCATGTCACCGTTTTTCTTCCATACAAGGACAAGAGGAGAGGTGAGCTCGCTGGAGGATTTTCTGATTATTTCTTTCTCCTCTATCTCACTAAGGACCTGGTGGAGCTTTTGGTATTCGGCAGGCGGGACGCGTCGGTAGGGCAGACGGAATGGCCTCTCGTCTCGTAAGCTGAATCCGATGCACGAACTCCAGACTTCCAGATGATGGCGAGAGAAGATGTCCTCATATTTGATCACAAGATCAGCCAATTTTCTTTGCCAATCTGCTGACACATCACAAGACTCGAGGTCCAGGTCTCCCAGGCCGACACACTCAAGTCTCTCCTGCACAGCCTTGACATCCCCCATCGGAGCTGGTGTTCCAGAAGGCTCGACAGATGTAGCCTGGTGAGAGCTCTTGAGCTTTGGGACCTCCATATCTTCCAGACAGGTGTGGACATCAGTGAGCTTGGCGTTCCTCCGCAGGGTAACAGGGCTGTCTGAGATGTTAAGGACCTTGAGTGGAACCCATCTGTCACCCCAGAGAGGTGTCACTACCATGGCAACCATGATGCCCCTGGGTGCAGAGTGAGAAGATGTTGGCCCAGTCACGACAGTACAGCCTGGAGATATCCTCACATCTTTAGGAAGTTTCCCCCACACAAGATATTCACTGCCAGCCGGCAGGGTGACAGCTGTTGCATCTAACCATGCCAACTTTGTCTGGGACCTCGTCATCAGACCAACGTTCCAGGCCAGCGAGCAGAGAGAGGAACTGTTCAAGTTCTTGGTTACCTGAGCCAGACGTCCACACGGCGTCCGAGAAGCTCACATCTTTCTTGAACTGACGGACTAAAAGCCTGATGACATTGGAGCCAACGATCATCAATCATCCTGTTGATTCTCCACAATGAAAGTGGGGACTGATACTTTGCATCCATAGACCTCCATCTCAAGATTCCCAACAGATTTAGGCTTCACACGAATGCCACCAAATCCACGAAATCCATGCTGCACCTTCGGTCAGGCGATCTGCATCGCGCGGATCTTGAATCACAAGGTCACGGCACCAGTGTGACGGGCAGTGTCTATCTGGGGACTTGTGTGGATGTCTATGGTGCGGGAAAGATGGCGCGGCCACACAGGACTTGCTCTCACTCTGGTTCTCTCTTTATTCTGATGCTGGTACAAAAATGAGCAACACACAGTCATCAACAGTGTGTTTCGTAACTGCAAACATTCAGTTCTCCAGCTTGGAAGTATTTTACATTTTTTATACATTTCCATAATAAACATGTGATCGTATAGTGGTAATAATTTCATGTATGATACTAAAGAGCACCCAGACAATATATATATACACACACACACACACACACACACACACACACACATATATATATATATATATATATATATATCACAATAGCACAAACACTACATTAAAAAGAGTCATAATGTAATTTACAATTTTTCATAAAAGGCACCCATTAGGTCTAACGAGATGTGACTCCTCTCTTTTACAACTGATGGTAAACAAACTGTTGACAGTTCCAATAGTCCTGGCATTGTTTTTTTCAGATGTTATCAGTAGGTGGGACACTCGACTCTGAATGGGACGATATCTTCATTCCATTGAATTATCTCATGACAAAAACATTTGGATCATGGAGTCAAGCACGTGCCTCTCCTGCAATGAATTTCAGCAGCTGTCTACTTCAAATCACCCAAACCTGCATGAACCTATAATTTGCACTGGCAGTCACATTTAACTCTATGATCATAATCAGGATTTTAAATTCTTATACAGCCTTTGTGTTTAATGTCTGACAGTGTTACATGTCACAACATGATGGTTTTGAAATGATTGGCCGATAGGCTAAAAGATACATTTGACTTAACGTTAAAAGCAGTTGAAAATAACATATATATGACCTCCATAAATGAATCACTTGAATGACTGCAAGAACCACAGAATACTGTAAGATATCAGTTGAGATTGAAATTTTAATGGACAAAATGAAGAACTTTAGAAGGCATAACTAAGTAGTACAAAACACAATTTAGTCTAGAATTACAATTTTGTTATAATATATGAATTGCCTTTTAGTGGAGGCATAAATGCATTGGTCATGGTGCACAGCACAAAGTGCATATTGAGGGGAGGTATAAATACCAAATGCATCAAAAGCTTATGTTGTTTGTAACTTTAGGTCCTCTGGCTACATAATTAGAAAGCGTTGCTAGGAAGTCGTCACAGCGTCGCCAGAAGGTATGTACCACCTTACTGTGACGTTGTGACGTCGTGTGCGTGACATCCTACAACCTCTTCAAAACGTCACATTCTCCAAGAAAATCGGGACTTCGGGACCAACGACATCGTCACGTCGTCGTCAGAAGGTAATGTCACCTGTGACTATCTATATATAACAGTATATATATAACAGTTCAAATATTATTTATAAGTTCAACCAAGGGGTCAAATCTGCAGTGCTACATCGCTGTCAATATAATACGACATGAATTATAGATACTTTTCCCATAACTTTCCTTGGACATGAAAGAATAGCAAAACCCAAGTTGGTCCACGAGATGTCGTGAGATTAGATGTCACTCACACAAACAATCAAAAAACGTTTACATTTTCTATTTCCATTTTCAATTTGTTTATTCATTAGTTTAAATTATAGTAATTATAATTAGTTGATTTTACAATTTAAAAAAAAAACCCTTTTATAGGAAAATCAAATCAAATCTCTTTTTTCCATTTTTATAAATAATAGAAAAGAAGATTTGAAAGACCATTGAAACTCCCTCCTCCATGCTAAGGAAGAGGATCCAGGACCAGTGCCTCCAGGTTGTTGTTAAAGATGACCCTCCCCTGGGTCTCCACGCTGCAGTCCGGGTGCCGCAGTAGCTCCAAGACGCCTGCCTTCAGCTCGGCCGGTGCCGTCCGGCTGAAGTCCAGCACCTCGGTCAGGAAGTCCAGCAGCAGCTCTCCCTTCTCGCTCCCCTCCACGAAGCACTCGCTGATGTCCAGCTGCGACGGCAGCTCGTAAGTACGGTAACCCATGGCCTTGGACTCCAGCAGGCTCTTGATGTCGGCCGTGGTCACACACTGGCTGATGTCAGAGCTGCACAGCTGGCTGCTGTACGTCCGCCACAGCTTGCCCCACCCACTCGTACCTGAGGGTCCGTCACAAAAATGCAAACAGACAGACAGGCGGGTTGAATCTGTAGATCATTTGGTTAAATGACTGTTCTGTTTGTTCCTCATGAGCCACCGTACTTTTCTAATGTTAGTTCTATCGTGCTAGTAGCCTCACGCAGCGTTACTGTCAGTAGCTACGGATTATCATTAAAGTCAACTATATTGTTCTAAGCCAGTGTGATCCTTGACTCACGCACCAACAGACTAACATTTACAGAATCTATCGTCTGATGTTTTATTTGCCATTGATTGTTGACTCGTAAAGACGTCAAAAAACCAACCAAAATACAACATGTTGGAATGGCATCTATAATAAAATAATAAACCTACTCAATGTCCACTGGTAGAAACCTTAAAGTGTATTTCAAATTATATAGTTTCTAACTGCACTACTAACTACACTTGAAGTCACATAAAAAGTGATCATACATAATAATATATGGATTAATGTATTCACTACATAATATTACATAGAGTAATTTGATGGATTAAGTATCATAAACATGGCATGTATAATCACACGTTAAGACATAGATGGATGGATATAAAAAATATCGTACCAGAAACGAGAATGATAAGAAGTTTGCCAGTCTTGTGGAGGAGACTCTGGAAGAAGCTGATGGTAGCGTCTGGGTCTCTGACGTAGTAGAGCATCTGTTCATTCACACACAAGCCCCGAGAAATGAGCTCGTGGCGCAGTCCAGAGAATTGCTAATTACTAGTCTATTAACGACAGGTGTTCACATGCGTGGGTTAATTGCCATGAAATGTGTGAAATGAATGTGAATTGAAATGTGTCACACCAGTGGAACATTGATTGAATGCTCGTTTACTATTCCTGGTGTAGTAGGGATCTTTAATACATCTTAATCTGGAGTGATTGTGAAAGTGTGCATGTAGACAGCTGATCCTGATTTGAATTACTGGGATGAGCTCATATCTGAGAAACTGCAAAACCATAATGATTTTTGGTGACTGAAGCTGGAATACCAACAGGTAGGTTGACTCCTTATTTTGGTTACTGTTGGATATTGTGGGGAGCATTATGGAAAATAATGAAGTTTAAGATTGTAACGTGTTAACATAACACATTAATATAGACCTACTATTAGGCCTATAATACACGTTTTGTTATTTTTATGACCAATAAAAAAATAAAAAATCAATAATGAAATGAAATAGAAATAACGGCTTGGGCATTCCCTGATCGATCACATTTTCAGGATGCGATAGATGATGGCTTTTGAAGTCATTAACGCAGATTTTTCAGGTTCAACCTATCTGAGATTGAGGGAACTCAACTCAATCCTGACAGTCCAGGGAAGTCAGAGTTCTGGTTTAAGCTTAAACATATCCTAACCTGCTACTTGAAATAGGCCCCAGGTGATTCAAGACTACAATATAATCATGCATGTAAACAGACTCAAGAGACGAATGTGGTGTACAGCGTTGACACTCATATTGGGAATCTTCATTCACCTGTATCATGTGAATGAAGTCTGCTTTCATGCTCATCTTGTTTTCTTTCCACTGTTGTTCAAACTCAGAGGCAGTCACTTTGTTCCAGGTGAATTTAATATAATCTAAATCAGGTGTCTTAGACACCAAATCTATGTACAAAAACAACAACAACAGTTTGATTAATTCATTTCCATAAAAAGTATATTAGTTTCAGTTCAGTTTCATTAGTCATATGTAGGTTAACATATAACACTATGTAAATATATGAAACAAGATATAAATATATTAAAAAGAGAATTTGTGTGTAAACAGAAGTGTATACAGAAGTATTGCCCATTAGGTACTGTTATGTATCAGTCCTGGTACAATAGCAGCAGTCATGGTTGACAGTGCAAGGCTGAACGAGTAAATGGGATATGATGCGGTTAGTTTGTACCTTTGTAGTCCTGTATCTGTTGGCTGCTGGGCTCAACCACATGGTTGTCCACTGTTATGTTTGGACACTTCTGACGGAGCTGAGAAAACATCTCCAGGTCTATCTCCCCTGCAACCACAACAACAAGCAGACTTGTGTAGCAACTGGCTTGAATCTCATGGGACCAAATGTCTCTTCTGCTGACTCTCATTGGAAGGTAAACAGGGTTTTCCATCATTAAACTTCAACTTGGCAACAAAAACAGCTTGCAAGTCGAAAATGAAGGTGTTTGAAGGCGTGTTTTTATACCCTTGGTAGAGTAAGTATGTAATATTTAAGCAAATGTAAACAAAAGCTGGCAATTGTCTAGTGTAACAGTGTTTTTCCACAACATAATTGTCAGTGAATGGTGCTTAGCAGCATACAGCTACTTGCACTGCACAAATATTCACACCTATTTTGTCAGAAACGGGGGAAGTGTACAATAATTGCAATCAAAATTACACAGGCATGGTTCTTCAAAGCGAAAATGGAAGAAAGCTCATCCAAGAAAAACGTCCAAATAAAATGTAAAGCAAATAATGAAAATAATGATGTATGTTGCTATTACCCTGCAATTTGGAATGCTGGAAGACCTGCTCTATTCATATCTTTATTTACCTCAGAAATATATTGTTTCTTCCGAACAAATGTACTTGTAAGTCGCTTTGGATAAAAGCGTCTGCTAAATGCCCTAAATGTAAATGTAAATGTTAATGAAAAACCCAAATGATTGTTTTTGTTTCAGTTTGTGGTGGAGCCACCATTAAACCACTTGTGTTTGACTCCGATGCAAGTGGAGAGCAGCAGATCAGTCAGCAGAGCTCATGTAGCATGGAACTTCTCTGATTAGCTTCAAAGCTACCCTGAGGGTATTAAGTTATTCATTGAAATGCCGTTAGTAAACTCACAATGCAGATGTCAGTGTGATTGCAAATACATTTATAAATAAATGCATTTAATTGGTTTTGACATCACTATTCTGCCATTCTTACCAGATTAGACTCCCTGGTAAAAAAGGAAAGCACTCAAACAGAAATATATTGACGTAAAGGCAGTTACAGTACAGCTAAACAGAAAAACAACAACATAGACAAGTTAAGTGAGGTTAACTGCCATGGAGGGTTAATATTAACCCAACTGCCAGGACATGTTGGAGACAAAGGTCCAACTCGTCCAACTGAGAAGCTGTAAATGAATATGCTTGACTGGAAGCTCTGGAAGTTGTACCCTCTCACCTTTTTGTGAATTATTACAGCCTAGGAGTTATTTCAGGTTTACATACATGGTTCACACACAGTCACTGAGGGGGAGAGAAGGCCTACTATGTTCTCACCTGCACCACTTCCCACTCCGATGACATTGAGCTTGGCCTTTCCGTCGCCGACACTAAAGGGCACATTTGAATACCGTTAGCACATTTGAATATTGTTAGCGGACGAACACACAATTATCGTCCCAGCTCCATCTACACCTTTTCCATATAATATCCATGTGTGTTGAACCATCATTTGATGGTAAAATGTGAATTTGCAGGGTGTAAATGATCAAGATCAGTGAATAAACACATGGGTGATCATTTGGAGTCCCAATCCTCAGCAGTCTAGTCTAGCTATTAAAAAAGGCTCATCTCACAAATGATGTGTAATAACAAGAAGGGTTTGGTGGTGCAGGTGGTGGTGAGTTTAAAAGATTAACAGGGACACTAGCTACAATAGAAATCAAAACAAAGCAAACACAGAGACAGTATTTACAGAGTACATTATATTATACAGCCTCTAGATAATCTATCTGATGCTATGCCATTGCTAGAGCCTCTCTTTGGTAAATCTTTCCAATGGATGACAAAAATCATAAGTGAAGCGCAAGCCCATGTTTCTCACTAAACTGTAAGCATTTGCACCACCCATTTAATGTTTTTATTTTATACCAAAAGGTTTTTTTTGCTGGTGAAAGGGGTATTTGGCTGAAAAAGTCTCTCGGAGGGGGATAGGCCTACATTCGTCCAAAAAATATTTAGAGAACCACTGTCCACTGTTATGTTTGGACACTTCTGACGGAGCTGAGAAAACATCTCCAGGTCTATCTCCCCTGCAACCACAACAACAAGCAGACTTGTGTAGCAACTGGCTTGAATCTCATGGGACCAAATGTCTCCTGCCGCTGACTCTCATTGGAAGGTAAACAGGGTTTTCCATCCTTAAACTTCAACTTAGCAACAAAAACAGCTTGCAAGTCGAAAATGAAGGTGTTTGAAGGCGTGTTTTTATACCCTTGGTAGAGTAAGTATGCAATATTTAAGCA
>OMNR01011332.1:3237-13606 GCA_900303205.1 Mora moro
CGGTTGTTTTTTGAGGAGAGCAGTTGGCTGAAAAAAAAATGGTCACTGGTCACAACGGTACGCTGTTCATTCAACTTCCCATAATGCCCACATTTCCTGTACTGATAACTATCTGGTTGTAAAGAGGTCTCATTACTTTTTCTATATTTTCTCATTACTAGCTCACTCGAATTGTGAGGCTATAACTTGAAATGTCATTTTACCACAATAATGGGAGCGACAGACAGACAGAGTGTCTACCGTATAGTAACTCTCTTTCTGGTTGTAACACGTGGTGCATGACATCCTGTCCTGTGTGGCACACAGTGGTATCACAATAGCCCTGCACATCAAAATACCCACAGCACCATAGTAATTACTTCAATATGGTATTTTGGACATTTCTGTGTCTAAGAATGAATGTGATTGTTGGTGTGTGGCCCTCTCACAAGCAAAGAAGATAAACAGCCTTTCCTAAAACACCGGCTACCATCGAAATCAGCATATATTGCATACATTACATTGTTAGGACGAGACGAGTCACTTGAGTCCTTGCAGCCCTCGGTCCTTGTTCTATCATTGATCGAACGTGATCCCTACTAGCATGGACCCTACCCGTATTGTTATATAACATGTAGGCGTCATGACAACTTCATACGATCTGATAGCTGCAGACTCTTCCACCAATCGACCCACCGTGAGATGGATCGGAATTTGAATAGTGTTAGAATGCAGAATGTACAGCATTCAGTTATTACTGCACTACAACAACTGAAATGAGTGGCTTTGTCTCTCGCTGTAACATCAAATACCAGAATGTCATTTGACTAACTGATGGTATAAGGTATTGGTGCCCTGCCAATAAATAAATAAATAGCGCGTAGAGACCGTATCAAAGTGCAAATCGTGTTGTTAAATATAAACCCAGGACCATATCTTGTTCTGGCCATTAAACCAATACTCCACATATGCCCCTGATTGGCTCTGGGGTAATAATACATCTAACACACCTCACCTAACCTAACCTACACACACTCACCCACACACATATGTATGTATATTTTTCTATCTAAGACAGATATGCATGCACACATGCACACATGCGCGCACACACACACACACACACACACACACACACACACACACACACGCGCGCTCAAATAAAGTCACAATCTGAGTTTGACCGTGGCCGGATGGTCCCTGTGTGATCGAAGTCCGCCACGAAGTCCGTCGGAAGAGACCTATAATTAGACACTCCCTGTATACAGTACACATTTGGGGCACAACACACTACGCGGTGTGGTTAGACGCCGTAATACTAAATCCGTGGATTGTTATGTATGGTTTCGTGCAGCAACGCTGATCTGCTGGGGTGGGACTGCGAAGCGCTGCATACGTTTCAGTCATAAGGGGGTTTAGCCAGCACGGTTAAACCCCCCCCAAATGTCATGTTGAAATATCATATTGAAATATATCCTATACCAACAACGTGAAGTTTAGCATGGTGCACGACGTCAATTGACGTTTTCCAAAACAGATCAAGTAAGTTAATAAACAACTATACGGTACCTGCAATTCTAGTATAACTGCCATCGCACATGGTGCATTATTGTGTTGTTAGTTTGAGACAAACAAAAGGCACCCTGCCACCACAGGGTTAGAGACCGATCACCACTGGCTGTAGCATGTAGCACGGAGTGAGAAGTCCGCCGTGTCTCCGTGTGTGTGTCCGTGTGTGTCTGCCCCCCGGTCCGAGCCAAGCAAAAGTGAAAATAGATCTCATTCCTATTTGGGCAGCGCTACCATCGAGACAAACACCGATCAGCCCCGAGAACAACACTTTCACTTGTATCAGTGCTCGGCTCTCCGTCTGCACTGGGAGGGGGGAGACGACGACTGGCGGACTGCACACAAAACATGCGGAAATAAAAGTGTTACCTGTTCAAGTTTTTCTTCGCCCGCAGATTCACACCACTTCGGCACCGAGCGGAGTCGTCCCCTGTTTCCACAAAAAGTCACGCGGTTCACGGGCAAATCGCTCGCTATTTTGTCATTTGCGCTTTGGGGTTTTTTTTTTCTAAAAAGAAAGGGAAAACGGAGCCATTGTGATTTCTGTTTCTCTCTCCAGAACGAAACCAAAACAAGTGGGATCGGGAAGCTGGGGGGGAGCTCGCGCTGGAAATCCCCAACTGCTCTCGAGCGCCGCGCTACCATTCGCTGCTTCGCGGAAGTCTCTGGTGCGCATGCGCCCCGCCCTCCGCTCCGCTCCGTGGAGATGAAAACAACCCGCCCCGATTTCGTTTTCATTTCCTCAATTGGGTGGCGCGTTGCTGCTGCTGGAAACGAAACTAGACCCGTTTTGTGTTTGCGAGGCGGTGAAAAAAAACAGGAGGAACGGTGTTTCAACTAAGGACAATGTTTCGACTAGCTTACGGCAGTTTGGTGTTTTTGAAAACATGTTGACATGTCCGTGAGGTTATTAAAAAAACAAACACCTCCTTTTGCTGACTCACTACTACTTTATATTAGGGCGGAGCGCTCCATCTAGTGGCCGCTTATAAGAACGGCCAAGCCGTATCATGTGTGATGAAGAGGAGTGTCAAGACCACGAGGATGATGCTCCTCAACTCATGATAAAATAGTCTATATTTACTGTATGTAAACTAGGAGGATATATAATGGATACACTGGTTGGAAAGTTGAAAAGGTTAGGAGTTTCATTATTTGTGAAATGACTGATGAGTCATGCATCATTCTGCATTGCTTTTTATTTCACCTTTTCATATAAAATGTAAACACTCATTTTGTGTGCAGGGGTTTGGTGTGGTTCGCTATTAAATGATGAAAAAAAACAGCAAAAAGAATCCTTGTTTAAAATCTACAATTTCAAAACATCGCCCGATAAAACAGACAACAAAGAAATATTACTCAGGCACAATATTGATTGTTGAACATTTAAATGACTTGTATTCACTTTGGAGCGAATAAAGACAACTTCCCCCATAGCAAAAAATCACTAGATTCTCAAGTAATTAGACATTCTATATAAAATGAATCCCTGTTCCAATCAAATGGATAGCACACCTTGGACATCGAACCCAAGCACAGGCAGCAAAGATTCTTCTCAGCACCAGTGGCTACAATCCACACAATCACTTTGAACAGTCAAAAAAAACTCCATTTGATGTGACATGGATACATGTTGAGCCACAGTGTCTCATCTCTAGCGAGGGAAGTAGAAGTCCTTGGTTAACATGGAGATGATGCACGGGATCTGCTTCTTGCCGCTGAAGCCCGGCGTAGCGGAGGACGACTCGAAACCCAGCGCCACCTTGTGGTTGACCCGCGTCATGATCTGCATCAGCTCCAGCCGGCTGCTGTAGAGCTGCAGCATCTCGCACAGCGACTGCATGAACCAAGAACCCACGCCCGTGTTCCTCCACGAGTAGTAGCCTGGTGGTAGATCATGACAGCCCAATACATCTTACTACAGATTTGTATCGTTTACAATATTAATCCCCTGTAACTCTGACTGCAGCCAAACAGCATCCACCCCAGGGTATTGATACACAATAATAATAATAATAATAAATATTATTTTATTTAATATATAGCACCTTTCTCACACACACTTCACAGAGACAGATAAACAGACAAAAATATATGTATACTCTATAGATTTAATTTGATCTGCTGAGAGCCATGAGGCAAGCTTGGACCCAGGGGGCACTATGTTAGGGGTGGAGAAGATGTGATGGGAAACACCTCAACCCCTTTCAGATTTCATTTTTGTTAAGAAAGCCTCATCTCTGATTACTATGGGTAATAACATTAGAGGTGTTGCCACCCAGCTATAGAATAGTTCTAGACTTAAAGATTGTCTGATGCCAAGAGCTAATATCTATTTGGTATAGACAAGTCTTTACACACAGGCTACAATTAAAGGGGTAGTGATGATACAATAATGGATACATTGTAAGGGAATAATGTGGCATATATGTTTGTGAAAGTAGGACAACAATTGGCATATGACCACAGCCTGATTGCAACAGCAGCGATTACTGATTACCTGGAGCTGTGGAGTAGGCGTACAAGAAGTCCGCCTCCACAGGAATCCTATCCGATGATTGGTCGCTGCTGCTGTCCGTCTCAATGCCGCTGTCCAAACAGGTGCCACGGCATGCCTGGCAGAGATAAGGCAGCGGTAAGTAATACTGCACAATAATATGTGTGTAAATCAGAAACAAACATAGTCGAGTACCATAGCTTGGTCTTCAAACGGTAGTGTTTAATGACCAACAGGGATGCACTATTTTAGCCTGTGATATCCCTGATGGTGAACACATTTGACACAAATGCTAATTGCAATGACCCCAGACAAAGATTGATAGAAACCAAAATAAAACTAATATGGAAACCTGTATTCTCCCTCCACACTGGCATTTCTACCCGTTACCATAAAAAGTAAAAGACAACATGCGCCTCTGTGCGCTAAATACATACACACATGCATGACATCTGCGCTGGCGCTCAGACCCCACCTGTATGAAAAAGAGCTTGGGCTTGGCCAGCAGAGTCTTGCAGCGGTCACCACGGAACAATTCGGTCAGCGCCTTGAGCTGCACGCAGCCGTCCGTCCCGTAGAAGATCCCCTCGTCGCCGTGACTCAGCAGCACGCACACAAAGGAGGCGGAGCCGCTGTGGTCCTCCTGGGATACTGGGAGGGGGACAAGGCGGAGCCTGTTCAGTGTGGGTTTTACGAGCCGCCGAAGCAAAAGCAAATTGTCATTGTAAAATAACTAAAACTAACTAACTAACTAAAACCTTTCTTCCAGTGAGCCTGTACAAGCCAACTGCCGCCGCTTCTCCATTAGCGCAGGAGGTACAGCTAGAACCCGAGACGTGCGCACGGTGTGCCGAACATGGCTTTGGAGCCACTGCTCCGATTTGCATTTACTTAATTACTTTGAGCAATATGGTAGAAGGCGTTGCTTTTGTGATCACAAAAGCTAGTTTAAGCCAATCAGGTAACAGCCCTGTCAAGAGTTCCCCTTTCAGCCCTGCTAGCAAGTGGGTTGCTCATGTCGACCCCAGATATTTTTTGGAAATACGAACACCGGTGTATTCATTACTCCGACAACTCTGGGCTTTGATTCAGTTTGAACCCTGCATAATGTTTTCCTGTACCAGTGTGGAGCAGGTGTTCCAACTTTTTCACCGTCAGGTCGTTGGCCGTCCTCATCTTGTAGCCTAGAACAGAGAAGGTCTTAATCGCGGCGGCCGCGTCCAGGTCGGTCCCGCTGCGGCAGCCCATGCCTGGAGGGGCGGACGAAATGGATCTATGTTAGCCAAGTGTTGTCTTGGCCTCGTCATAATCAATCTAATGCATTATATTAACAGTCAAGTGAACAAAAACAAAAGGAATAGGATCACAGATTAGCGGTTACAGAAATAACATGGTCATTTGAAGTGCTGATTTGTACTTTTGTGGAGATCAAGTTCTCGGTTCTCGGCAGCTTTTCCGGCCAATTGAGCACGTTGAAAGTGTAATCACTCTGATTGGCTGTTCAGCTTTAGTTAATCGGTGCACGACAAGAGAAACGGAAGTGAGCAAAGCAGCAAATGACTTTCACCAAGAGCGCAAAGGTCATCTCAGTGGTGGGCGAGAGAGTGGTGTTAAAATGGTAGTCAAAAGCTGCTTTGTTTCATGTATGTATCATAACAATGGTTTGCATATCCACAGTCCAAGGTCTTTCTGGTTTCCCTTTTTGAATGACGAATACAGACTACCGCCACCTGCTGGTATGGAGTTATTTCCTCTGACACAGGCGCAGAATGTACGTGCTAGGTGGCCATTCGCTGTAGTCTTTGTGGTCTGTTCTTCGTCACAGCTAGTGAGCTTGATGTCGGTTTGGTGCGTCAGGGCCTATACACTATAACCACACAGTTGTTCACCGAGTTGAGAGGCAGATTTACACCACAATGTAGACGTGAGGTACCAATGTGTCCTGGAATACGAGACAGAAATGCATTCACAATGTGGACACATGCGTCCCTGGTCACGCATTCCCAATACAGACGTTGTGATCCAACCTTAATGTGCCTGGGAAGCACCTGCCTGTCTGTCGGTCTAACTGTACTGATCTGATCTCCCAAGATGCACTTCCAAGGCCAAGTGTGAGCCCACTCACTGTGTCTGTGTGTGAGGAAATACAATGTTTAATGGGGGGGGGGGGGGCTTTACCTGTGCTCTGATGGAAGTTCTTGTTGTTGATGATCACACAGGTTCCTATGCTCGGGTAGTCCATTCTGTAGCGGTAGGGGTCCGCAGGCACGGCTTTAGCTTCTGGCTTAGCTTTTTGCACCGCCTGGTCAGGCGCGTCGGGAGCCTTGGATTTCCTAAACACACAGATGACGTGTGGTACAACACATAAGCACAAACGAAGATATGGTAGTTTCCCCTTACATATTAAATTTCGAACACGTATCTGCCAACACACAAGTAGACACACGCATCAATGGCTTAAAGCCCTGAATGCCACAATGAATTTGAGCGCATAGATAAGCAATAACTAAGTCGGACTTGCTGCTCAGGTTGAACGTAGGGGGAGGACCAGGTCTTTTCAAAGATTTCGAATGTGTACCTGATGTTCCTGGTTGAATGAATGCGAGTACATAGTTGTCTTCCAACTTAAGGACGTGTGACTGTAAGCAGTAGGATGTTTTATGTGTCTAATGTATTCAGTGTCTGATGTGGTTATTTCTTGTACGCATGTACTGTCTATGTACTTAATGTCCACCCCTATTGTGAAAAGGAACAATCTATCTATATAAATAGAGTACAGTACCTTGAACACCAGAACCCCTTGGCGTCCACACCGTCTCCGCACTCCCCTGCATCGCCACCGAGCTCAGACATCGTTATTCTTAGTATAAACAGAAAGAATCAGATTGTAAACGGGCTATTGCCTTGCAAACACCACTGTTGAAAGTATCAGGGGCGTAGTATGGCCTCCTAATGTATTGCACACTAGTACAATCTAAACAGCTTGTTAATGTGTAATTTGGTATTTTAGTTGACTAATATATCGTTTTGAAAGAGCCCATGACTGTGTTATGGCCACGTTGTAGCACAATGTAGTTACCAGTAGTTAGTGCCATCAATAAAAGTAAAAGTAATAAATCAAAATCAATTTTTTTTCCCCACCTCAAGTTACAACAATAGTTTAGTAAAGCCAATGAGCAATGCAATCTGAACACGGCTATATTACCTATATTACCTAGCTGAACGCATGGACCCTCACAGTAGTCAAAGTGAAAGCAGTCCAACTGTTCAAACTGTCCAGTCATCTCCAGAGGAGCCATATGGGGACGAGGTGTCCACGTCTAAAGCCGTACACCTTTACACTTTTACTTTAACGCAAAAACAAGCTAGTGTCTAGTGACTTGCTGGGCAACAAGCTGACCGCTCACACACAGCCCCAGAGAAAACAAGGCCGGTGGACATGGACGATCATTAGTGAACATACAGAGGAAATGCTACGCAAAAGTTGCCCACAAAAGTGTTTTAAATTAATGTCGTTCACCTACCGTGTCGGGACGCTACCAAAGGGCGATATGCGGGTGCTGTCCAGCCAGACTTTAATACTTCTTTATATAGTCTGGGACCAGGACCGAGGAAGTGCGGCTCGTAAAGGTGTGCCTTGGAGCCAATCGCAGACCGTAGGACTAATACGGGGCGGAGGAACCTCCTTCTTCTATTGCGACGCGAGAAAAAGTAAGCCTAGATATATCTAACAGATTATATTGTATATAGTAGATATTGCCGTTATAGTGGTCGCCTCTCCACTGTGGCGGCGACGTTGACGTCCGATCCAAAGGTAAATGCTGCGTGCCGTCTATGGCCGAGGTCTAGGTCAAAATGGCAAGGGTCATTGTGAATTATATGGTTGTTGTTTTATTTTGTTGTTGTATTTCAGATTATATTATATCTGTTTCTGCTGTGCCAACATTTCTTGCTTCCAAGTGAAGCAAGCTTGGAAAACTGACCTGATGTGCTCAGAGGGCACAGCTCGTGTTGGGGGGGGGGGGGGGTAGTTTGGAGAGAAGACAACATGTCTGGCCTCATTCATCCTGGCTGCAGTTGCTGCACATGGACAGACTTTAATGACAAGGGATTCGGGTGAGAGTCAGGCATGTCAGGCATGCCATCTGTTCCCCCGATGCATTGCCTCTGTGATGTGGGGTCGCAGCCTGACGGTGCATGAAACATGGGTACAGCCCTTGACTTGGCCCCATGACCCAATTGGACAGAGGAAGTGGATTGCAGTGTTCATTTCGTTAACACAAACTACGACGAAAAATGTTTTTTCCATGACTAAGACGAGACGTTGACGAGCTAAAAACAGATCCTTTTCTGATTAAAAAGTATGACGAAATGTATGTTTCGCTTTCGTTGACAAGACGAGGCGGGACTAAAATGGGTGGACATTCAAAATGCATATTTTCCCCCAATTGAGCGTCTAGTGACACAGGTGTTAATGATTAAACCAGTTTATTGCAGCGTTGTAGACAACGCAGACACCTCATGTCCCCGATAAAGTGGAATCCGACCAAGACCTCGACGGCAGAGCAGGAAGAAGGACGGCAACAGGTCACAGCTGCTGTGACCAAGGCCGCCAATCGTCATGGCCTCCGTGCCGTTGGATCCTGGTGTCCCTCTGTCGAGGGTCGTGTGGTGACTGTAGGCCTCTCCAGGTTAAAGGTTTCCACGCACAGCCGGCCTCCCAAACGAAAGCGAAACCGGTGACATCTTCGGGACAATCAGATGCGTGTCCTGGAGGAGGCCGACACCAGCTACGGTGGATCGGACACGCCTGCCTCCCGCCCGCTGAAGCAAGGCCTCCGTGCTCAGCTCCAGGTCATCAGCAGTTGTTTAAGACATGCAAACTCAGATCTTCTACACAACATATTTTCTTTAATTCTTCAAAATAAATGGCATTACGGTTCATGGTGGGCTCTTCTTGCTTCCCCGCTCATACGTAGGATCAAGACACGCGTAAAAGAAACGTCTGAATTCACGCCAAGGGAAAACATTTACACTTTAGAAACATGACATTTTTTTTCAGACCTAGATACCGTGCCTATACACTGTGCTCACATCACCTCGGTGCTCTCCAGTTCAGTTCACCACCACTTAGTTTCAAATAGATCTGTTTAACAAAGTAGGTATTCCATGTCTGAAATGCAGGTCGTATGCACAACATGTCTACATTTGTTTATTCTTTCTCATTCTGGCTTCCAGCTGGTCGTTGGCTTTTCGCAGGCGGTCCTCCGCTGTCAGGATGCTCTTGGTCTCCAGCAGCAGAGCCGGCAAGCTGGACGCCCCGTACTAAAGAAAAAAAAGGAACCAAAGCAAAAGACAAAGAGTCAACTATCTTAGGAGAACATAGATTAGCTTGACAGTGATTGGTTTAATACAAGGGACGGTTTAAACCGATCATGAATACAATTATGAAACGTTGAAATAGTCTCGTCATGGTCTGGTCATAGCCTTGACCATTTCAAGGTATATCTTTCCTCTGTAGCGTTCAGTTATTTTTAACTACATGCAAGTTGCCTTGCGTTTATAATGTATTGCCTTTATCGGGTGTATGTGGGGAGTGCATCCTCACATACACCCACAGCCATGCTGTGAAAATTATACTTAAATCTTTACACGAGGTGCGACAGACAGACAGACACACACACACACACACACACACACACACACCTGCTCTTTCTCTGTGGGGTGTGCACGTCTGTGGGCCAGGTATCGTGTGTTCAGATCTCTGATGCCCTGGAGAAAGGAACGGCCTCTCCTGAGGTCGGCCAATCTCTGCCCCAGCTCCACTTTCTCCTTCTGCAGCGAGCCCGCCTGCTGCTCTGCCCTGGTCCAATTAAAAGGCACACGCACACACACACAGCGCATCACGAGACAAGCCGTCTTCTTCGTCAATACTGATTCTATGACGGCTGCCGTTGTCATTGCGTTAGGTCGTGTTGTGTTATTACTATTATACACTGTTACACGATGCGGACGACATTTTCAGCGAGTTCACTCTAGGTCACGTTCAATATTTACTCATGAAACTCCAGTATCTTTTGTAGTTTTGAACTGGCGTGATCACAAAGGCTTCTCACCTGACCAGCTCATACTTGGCATCCAACAGTTTGTGTCTCTTTCTTTTGATCAGAGAGTTCACCTGTTGAGCACAGAGGAAGTAAGGCCCTGAGGGACAGCAGCGAAAGCGCCCGTTGCAGTTGACCATGCTATTATTAATCACAGCCACTGGTTGCCATAGTTACCTTGGCGTTGTCTCTCTTTAGAACCCTGAGCTCCTTGGACGTA
>OMNR01011364.1:2461-12736 GCA_900303205.1 Mora moro
AGGGGGGGAACCCCCCCCCCCCCCCCCCAGGGGAATTGTGGGTAAGCTATCGGATCTGCTGATACTGCTCTTTCAAACCTTGTCTTTCTGTCTCCGTTTTAGGACTTACTTGGAGGAGGAGCTGAGTAAGGCCCGAGAGCGGCCACGCCTGCGGAAGGATATGTATGACAAGATGGTGGCAGTGGACCCCGGGGCTCCTACGGAGCAGGAAAAGGCTCAACAGGGGGTGCTCAAGCCCAGATACATGCAGTGGAGAGAGACCCTCAGCTCCACAGCCACACTGGGATTCCGTATTGAAGGCATAAAGGTCAGAGGTTGGGCTATGCTGGCCCCGAGTCGAGCGTCTCGGCTGTAGCATTTCTCAAATAGAACAAACAGTGCCTGAAGTTTCCTACTTGAGTGTATAAATATTTATCAGTTGTTCAATACAGGAAGAAACACTGACCACACTAAACTTGGCAAGCATCTCGACTTTTTTTGTCTGCATAAACACCTGTTGAGAAAATCATTTGAGATGGTTCAGAAGATGGCTCATTGGAATATTTGTTTTCTTTGCTTGCCAGAAGAACAATGAAGGGTTTCTGTTGACACGATTTGTTCTGGTTGTGTTCTAAACAGAAAGCAGATGGAACTTGCAACACCAACTTCAAGAAGACCAAGCACAGGGAGCAGGTGAAGCAGGCCCTGGTAGACTTTGTGGACGGAAACATTCAGATCCTGGTATGTGTAATATGTTGAGCAACTGAATTATTTACACAGTAGTTGTTTATAAAAAAAAAAAAAGAGAGGGAGGTTGCACAAAGCCAGGAAACCACTATAGTTAATTTTTGGTAGGATAGTCACTCAGGTGACCTGGACCTTTCCTCCAGTTAAAGTAAACTTGTGACGTGAGGGATTTCTTTCTTTTTTTACACACTTTTTCTTGTCTTCCTATCTGCTAACAGGAGCTCTACCTGAAGAGGTTGGAGGAACTTCGGTCTGTGCTGGAGAAGTCAGAGTTCTTCAGGACACATGAGGTGAAATATCTACAAACATGTACACATAACATAACTGTGAAGCGTGTATCCATGTGTTCTTCAAATCTGCTTACACCTAAAGTGGAAGTCACTTAAATGATCTTTTGGGATCAAAACTAATGCAGAAAAGAAATGTATTACAACATATCTAGATAAAACAGTAAAAAAATGACAGTTTCCATTATTTACAGTATCTACCACACCCATGGTGATTGTGCAATGTGTTCTTCACAAAAGTTAATGATTATGTCATTCCAAACATTTCCTACACGGGCAAAAGATTAGGCACTAATCATTCTCATCATAGCATGGACTATACTCAGTCAATCATGGCAGTTGGGTGTACATTCACCACCAGTCACCACATACACACAACAAACATGCATCTCTCTGAGCACCCCCGTCTCCCCTGTTCTCCCTCCAGGTGGTCGGCAGCTCTCTGCTGTTTGTCCACGACGCTACGGGACAGGCCCGGGTGTGGATGATCGACTTCGGGAAGACCGTTCCCCTGCCCAGCCCTCTCACACTGGACCACAGGACCCCCTGGCAGGAGGGCAACCGAGAGGATGGCTACCTCAGGGGGCTGGACAACCTCATAGACATCTTCAATACAATGCTTCCTCGCTCGCCCTGAGAGCGAGCCATGGGGACTGTTATTATTATTATTATTATTATGGAGGGACCATGGCGATGCCTCATGCTACTGGTGTCGACGGGGAGGTGATGGACACCAAAGGCTGCGGAATTCTCACATTCCCGTGGAAACAAGGCCAGAGACGGGACATTGAATAACAAGGACGGGTTCATATAGATGGATACCTGTCAGTTTGAGATCACTTTTTTTTGTATACAAACATCCACAATGCAAACGTGATGGGTGGCATCTATTTTTTACTCATACCGGTCAGTACTGGGCAGTGGACCCCCCGTTGTGGCCACCATACCACCACGACCGTCGATGTGTCACATGTGCTGGTTACTGGAGCTTGGAGGGAGGGGTGTGACTGCGGGTGGTTTTGTGAGACGCCGACCTTAAGCGAGGAGAGGGGAGAACGTGTAGACGAGCATGAATGAAAGGTGTTTCTTCTTCCAGTCAATAATGACGTGCTGAACTGAACTCCTAGCCTAAGTCTTTGCGCTAACATTTGACTTGACGACTCCTCTCCCTCGGCTCCCTCTGTTGGTCACAAATGCGTATGACATGTTCAGAAAAATTAACTTCATCAAGTCAAGTTTTTTTTGACCGTGGCCTTGGTAGAGCATCAGAGGATGGCACTTGGTTTTTGTCATGGGCCGGTTCTGTCTTTTTTTTTAATTATTGTATGTATAAGCAACACTAAAACACTGGTAAACAATCAGTTAAGTAACCTAGTGCATAGTCTCTCTGTAAATACACTATTTAAGTATTTGCCTTTATATTGTCTTACCCCATTGGAACTATATGTGCCTAATCCTTTTGAGCATTTTTACCATTCCATGCGTTTTTCTCCAGGTAGTAAAATCCAAGTACAAAACAAGTATTTACTTCCAAAGCTAACCATACTATGAGTGAAAACTAAAAGTGTTTAACTGTTGTTTTTTCTGGCTAATGTAAAGATAATATCTGGACTGCTGTTTGAATATAATTAGTGGTGTGGTGTACAGCTTTATCATTCTGGAGTGCATTGCACTATGGATCTTTACGAAGCCATTGAACAAAACGAGTGCTGCCTTTTCTGTGTTGTAATACGTTATTACAAATACGTTCATCAGCTGATTGGGATATAAGTTTGGTGCAATTTTTCAGTTTGGCTTAATTAGTATTGGATTTGCTTGGAACGGATGAGACTGAAGTGGAACAGAAATCCAGTAAACTGGAACAATCCGACTCAACTGTTAAGTGGCTTTAGTGGGCATTTTGCCTGAAATTTCTAACTGGAAAATGCATTTTGTGTAAGTGTCTTGACGATTGTGCAAAATATACGAAATAGTCAATACAATGCTATAACCTTGACTCAGATATGCAAAGGGTTTTTATTTTATTTTATTTGTATCGTCGGGAGAACTGAAAGTTGATGGTTTACAAAGATGGCACAAATGTGGCTATGGAATCTTCTAATAATGACATCGACCGTTCATGGCTCTATTTGGAACCTTAAAGGGGAACAGTGTTCCGTGATTGGAACGTGTGTCCGGGAACATCAGCGTCCCCGAGTCTTCCTAAAGACTACGGACCTCGACGGTGTCTGGCAGCACTGTTTTTTTTTAAAGTGTAGGTCCACGTTGTATAGATACGTAGAACTTGGCACAAAATGCAAAGGGCTCTATATCCGACACAATAGGAGAACTGGCGCTCAATATTGGGAGGAATCGCATTTCTCTCTGGAAACTCCCTACCACGCACACACTGGAGAATGGGGAACGTTGAGTGTTTACAAAGTATTATCTTTCCTATCCACTTGCGGTTTATTTTTGTGATTTATGACTAACAAACTAAACTACGTTTTCAAACAGTGTTGAGTGGGTGAGAACTGGACTGTGGTTTTGGGTGGTGATTCTTAACTTTGTGTAACCGTTACCTGTGTGCTGTATTTTTTTTAAGGCAGTGCATTTTAAAGGGACAAAATATACATAATTGTGAATTGATGAGGTCTCTGCTTTGTATAGACTGCAATAAACTGGAACTAAAATATGTCTCATCCTCATTTATTATGATTTTTGAACACATTACCATGTAGTCGGAGATAGTTTGATCATTCGCCAAAAACATTTCAGAAACGTTTTGGTATTAACGGTTTTATTCTCCCAGTGTAATCACAATATTCCATTCATTCATTTTTTAGGAGTTGAAAAAAAACCACCCCTTGACCCTTTGTCAGTACAAATAGTTTCACAGGGAAGGGATTCATCGTCAACATCAGAACAAAGGCACAAATATCCTGTTTCGTTTGGGCAACATAAGCCACTGAACCTGCGTACTTCGGTGATTTCAACCGACTACGCGTGATGCATAGTGTTAGAAGTTAAGAGTCTTTGTGTGGAGCAGCACCACCTGTCCAGCTAACCCGGCCCCCACTCCGCCTTCCGGTAAAACGTACCGGGTCCCGTCGCTCCTCCTCTTGGGGTCCATCTCCTTGAGCTGTCCGTTGCTCTGAGCCACGGTGTCTAAACGCCACAGCTGGTAACGTAGGCTCTTGCCCTGTTTAGCCAGGATGTAAACCTCTCTGGCTCCCGTGTAAAGGTGTGGGGAACCAGAGTTTGTGGCCAAGTGGAGCCAGGGTAGGGTGGGGTCAGGCTGGGTATGATCTTTGCACACGCTGTCTACACCAAGGAGAACACCTAGAGAAGAGGCATGCGCTACATGTTAGAAGCTACAGTGACAGCAAACATAACCATCTGCAACCCTGAGAATTCAGAAATGTACACCTAAATAATTTGTAAGATAACGCACAATATAAACCTTTTTTGGAATAAAGTCTTTGCTTGGATTTGATTTACTGCCAGTCTTCCTTGTGTTATCCTGACTTACCTGAGGCAACTGCCCAGTGTGCCCTGTGGCCACTATGTTGGCATGGCTCGTGGTTGAAATCTTCATCGTATCTGTACACAAGGTCAAGGAATTTTGACTACACAGGAGGTAGTCTTGTCTTGGACATTGTGGGATCGTACCCAGAACCTTTCGCGGCTGGGAGCTGGTCACCCTAGCCACTGCGCTATCTGGCTCAACCTTACCCAATACCTTGAGGAAGGGACAGTCATTGTATGTGTACGTGTATAAAAGATACGGGATGAGAACAGGCATTCCATCACACATATGTGCAATGATTGTTGAGGCATTGTCTCCACTCATACCGCCCGTCAAGAGGTTGGTCTTACAGGAACACACCTCCTCTGCCAGGAGGGCCATGTCACGGGCTGGAAAATAGAGTCATGGGTAAATCCCCAAGGGTCATCCCCACATCATACAGAAGATTTGTGGTGGGTCTGACGGGACATTACCTGAAAACATTTCCCCCTGTGCAGTGTACCTTCTTTTCAACGCTGTCTCAACAATAGTCTCCATATCGACGCTGAGCACGGGCTGACGCAGGTGGGCCGCCATCCACAAAGCCACCAGACCGCACCTAAGAACCATGAGGAAACTTTGGATGCATGCTGAGGGGGCGTCACGGAGAATGACCAAAACAGAGAGGTCAGTAGTTGTATCACTCATGTATTATAGCACCCTAGAGATCACTGGGGATCACTTACTGCGGACCATCTTGTATGAGGGACGGCACGTATTTGTTAAATAATATCCACTGGAGTTCTTTCCTAAATCTGGACCGGGGAAATACAATGATGTGAACAGGTGTTGAGTGCATATATATATATATTCATTTGTAATGTTTTGGACCACGAACCTCTGGAAATCAACCTACTACTCACCTACTCTCCCTCTGACTAAGCAGCAAACGGGCTTCGGCGTGGTCCCCCTCCACAGGCTTCTTGCCTTGTGCTATGGCCACATATAGCTTCTTTTTGGTGGGCTGTACATCTTTGGGAGGTGGGGGTGGTGGTCCTGGTGGTGGTGGCGGTGGTGGTGGCATGGGCACCTCCATCTTTTTGTAATTTCCTGGGGCTCGACTTTAATGACTAAAATCTACATGTTGCTAAAACACTCAGATGAGCCAATAACTTGCGTTACATTACGTTTGCTCTGCACTCGAGGCTGTATGACTAGCTAAAAAGGGCTAAAACGGGAGTTAATAAGTGTTAAATCCAAAGCGATATTTAGCTTTACTCCACAGTCAATCTGTCATGTCATATCCCAAATGCAATCTAACGCCCTGAATCACCACCACTGTACACAATTAACACAGTAGTTTACCATTGTTGACTGTACGACACAGCCCAGTACTGTTGTTATAACCATATTTGGCAGATTCCTGCTCAACCAATGACATCTCGGAACGGGATTTGGAACGTACCAAGTGAAGTCTCGCGTCTGTCTGTATGCACGCGATATTTCAGAACGAGAGTTTGGGTGGAAGTGTGTCGTTTCATTCATCGTAACCTCCGTGTGGTTGTTCTTTTGAACGCGGTTAGTTAAAAAAAAAACGTAAGTATTGTGCTTTTATTTTTAAGTTAAGTTCTGATTTAGGTTTATCTGTACATGTTTGGCGTGTTGTAACAGAATCCTATCAACAGCAGAGCCCAAACACAAGCGTGCGAGCGAAGCTAACTGTAGTAGCCTGACGGTGGCTAGCACGCTCACACTACGATGCGCCAGGTCACTTGCTTCAGGGCTACTGTAGCTAGCAGTGTGGAGCGATGTCCAACTAACTCGCTCAGTTGGAAACTAAAGATCTCTAATTTTGTACATTTTCCATTACAAATATGTTGTTTAGGGGGAGACCATGGCCGCACCCGACGTACGACTCAACCATACAATCTACATCAACAACTTGAACGAGAAGATCAAGAAAGATGGTAGGTCCAGGTCTCGATAAGGGGGCGGCGGGTGGACTTCGGAGCGAATGCTGCACGGGGAAAATGCTAATGGTGTGTTGTTGTTTTTACAGAGTTGAAAAAGTCCCTGTACGCCATCTTCTCGCAATTCGGACAGATCCTGGACATTTTGGTGGCGCGGAACCTCAAGATGAAGGGCCAGGCCTTTGTTATTTTCAAAGAAGTAAACAGCGCCTCGAATGCTCTACGGTCGATGCAGGGATTCCCATTCTATGACAAGCCCATGGTACGTTAATCAAATACTAGCTTGTGCACCTTTTGAAAATGCGTCCACAAGGCAGCAAACACGGTATTGAATGACATGATTTCGTGAGTAACATGTCGATATATTGAATTACTCGTGCTCTATTATTTGATTACCCCTCCGCCCTTTAGCGTATCCAGTATGCCAAACTAGACTCTGACATCATAGCTAAAATGAAGGGCACCTTCGTGGAGCGTGACCGTAAGAAGGAGAAGAGAAAGGTCAAGGGGGCGGAAGGAGCCGGAGCCAAGAAGGGTGTACCAGGAGCCGCCGTGCCCATGGGCCCTGGGGTCGCTGCAGCCATGCCGGTTAGTAAACAAACCACAAGAAAAATCAGGCCGTTTACAATGTTTTAATTTACTTCTGTATCCAAAGTGATACGAAGTACAACTGTGATGGCCTGTCACAAATCCTACACAAATATTAGTAGTCGCTGCTGTGCCTTTTTATTCTCTAACCTAAAGCAACAATGATGTTCCCGTTTGTAGGGAATGCCACCCATGACCCAAGCGCCCCGCATGATGCCGATGCCCGGCCAGCCGCCGTACATGCCTCCCCCAGGGATGATGCCTCCCCCTGGTATGGCACCTGGCCAGATGCCCCCTGGTGCCATGCCTCCTGGCCAGATGATGCCAGGACAGATGCCTGGCCAAATGCCTCAGCAGGTAGGTGTCTGTCTACACTCAATGTTTATCTGTGCTGAAGTGTGAGTGTGTATGTAGGTTCAGTTCACTTACTGCTCTTTGTCATTTCAGATTGCAGAGAACCCCCCCAACCACATTCTGTTCCTCACCAACCTGCCAGAGGAGACGAACGAACTTATGCTTTCCATGCTCTTCAACCAGTCAGTATCACCTGCTCTTACACTGTTAGTCTTTATGCTTACTCGTTTTCTCTCGCGGCATGTTGATCATCTCTCGTCTGTGTGGCCGCTCTCTCACCAGGTTCCCTGGTTTCAAGGAGGTGCGTCTGGTACCTGGGCGCCACGACATCGCCTTCGTGGAGTTTGACAATGAAGTGCAGGCGGGAGCTGCTAGAGACGCACTCCAAGGCTTCAAGATCACACAGACGAACGCCATGAAGATCTCGTTTGCTAAGAAATAGTCTGCCGTCACACAAAGACTCTCGCCCCAGAGATGGGGGGCCGGTTTGTGTTCATGTGTTCATTTTTTTTGCCTGTTAGTGCAGTGGTTGGGTTAAACTCCAGATAACACTTCCACACAAGTCTCGGATATTAAAACGTAAGTATACATCCTTTGCATCAAGTTGCCATGAGATCGCTGTAGACTTATTTGTACAATTCTTAATAACATTTTCATACGGTCATCAGAGATGGTAAAACCTTAAATTTTAGTTTTCACAATTAAACAATTTGGGCTTTTGTTTTCTTTTATACATCGATGAACAAGCAACTTGATGTGTCATTCCTTTTTAACATGTTTGTCATAAAGCATTGCACCCAGAGTCTTTAACAGACATTGAACCTGGAGCTTTTGTTTTTAAATAAACTTCTTTTATATCTTAAATTGTCTTTTGGAATCTTGTGTAATTGTATGTTAAAGGATTAAATATTATTTTGCTGTTCTCCAGGAGATGGCGCTAAAGACTATTTTTTGTATCGAGTCGTAATCCATAATAATCAATGGACTAAATGGATTCACTACAAAAGTTAACGGCGTTCACTGAAACCTTTTTTTATGCAAATGTTTTTAAACGTGGTTAAATATTTGAATTGTAATTCTATCCAGAATGTTTTTCCACCATCGCAATTGACACGAGATGCATTCAGACTAAACGGGTTTCATGCTTTGAGTACCTCATTCAACTGTTCCAGATACATATAATACACATTGTGGCAAAACTGCTATTCAAGTCTCCACTTTAATTTACATTTAGGCTATTTAGCAGCCACGTTTGTCCAAATCGACTTATACTAAATACATTTGTCTGAAGAGTGAAACTATTTTCAAGCACTCATAATTGCTAGCTTAACCCATTGCTGGTAAACAGCAAGATAGCTAGGACACGATGCTAAGTACTATTTTAAGTGCCAAGATATATGAAAATATAAGTAAGTACTAAGGCTCCAAGAGGGGATGGGATCCAAAACCAGTGGAAGTGGGCTAAAGATCAAGTAGGCTTCAGATGTTTTTTTATAACTTGTTCTCTTTAATTGACTTTGAATCCTTGTTGGGCCTAAGGGAATTTGGTATCTGTTTGTGAACCCTTGTTATTGACAGGCAAAATTGTAAATACCCATATACCCAATATTTAGAAAAATTACAAATTTGCCAATGCACTTTAGGGTCCCATGGCCTAATTTGAATTAAGGCCCATAATTATCTTAAGGTCATTTTGATGGCATGCACATCATCATTCTTCACTTTCCCAAGGCCAACAGCTTCGGTAGTCTGTAATGGTTGCTTTTTGGCTGTTGAGAGTCAAGTTGTCATGCCTATAGACATATGACAATACTCTTCAAACCATGACATAATTCAACATCGCATATTCATGCTCCAGAGCTCTATACCGTTTATGGTTATACATGGTTTTAATAAGTTGTACCCACCAGGGCAGTGGTTATTGAAAAAGGGTGGTGTAGGAGGAAACGGTTGTATTCATTTCAATCGTTCGTAGGCTGGTAGGTGATAGTGGTTAATACCATAGAAAGAGGTGCGTCCTGCAGTATACACCCTTCTCGACACTTACACTTTGAAGCATGAAGCATGTTTAGATGGCGCCTCTGGCCTATCGAATGATCAATGATCAATCAAACATTTCTATTGAGGTGGGTAGCCCGTTTGACTCAACCATCTCCTCCAAAGGTAGGACCCGTGAGGCCAAAGCCAAAACGTATGTCTACCCACTTAGTAGTTGTCTCTTTACATAGGGGTTGGTTCGGATTCAACTCAGGCTCCGGGTCATTGCTGCTGTATGCAAATCAGTGGCTGGTCTCTTAGAGCGCTCTGTTCTATCCCGGGTCAGGGCAGGGTACGAGGCCACCGAGACACCACTGGTTGCCAGGGAGTTCTTAAGCAACACGGCCGTGGACTTGGGATATAGGAAAGGAAGAATATGGAACGTGGAAGAACAGTTTGCATGAATCCATTTGATTCATGCGATGAAGCAGATGCATTGTTTGTAGTTTCTGAGTCAAACACGGGAGCCATGGAAGTTAACGTGGAAAATATGCCGGGACATGCGCCAATATGCAAAATGATACATCCCACTCTTTTGTTTTATCTTTGACGTTCTTCGTGTGTGTTGAGTGAAACCAAGATCATACACTTCTTTTTGGGTTATCCCTTAACTGCCATTGACCAAACCAGTAACCTTCATTGTTTTAATAACTAGCGTTGTTAGGCACAACCTTGCTGTCAAATGGCAATGTGTCTCTTAATCAGTAGAATACGGTGCAGGCGCAACTATCCACGCTTTAATCAGCAGGGATTCTGGTTCCAGCGAGAGGTGTTCAATTGGTGCGGCGGACCTTTCATCTTGAGCTGTTTGGAGACTGATAACTGA
>OMNR01011411.1:10478-28048 GCA_900303205.1 Mora moro
CTACCTTTAGTTCATTTTCTTCCAATTCCTCTCTGATACTTAATCTTCCGCCCCCCTCCCTATCTCCCTCCCTCCCGTTGGCTTGTGTTTTCAAAGAATCTAAATGACAGTCGAGCTTTCACAGTGGTGAGATCATTTAAGGCTAATATGTGACACTGGGGCTCTGCCCATTTAAAACCTTTGATGGCTGAGCTACCCACTCCAGGGCTGTCAGAGCTGCCAACTTGCCGAATTACACGATTGGTCAAGGAAACGAGGAAGTGGATATACAAAATTCAAAAGGAAGATGAAAGGGAGGGGAGGGGAGGGTGTGTGGGTTTGCGCGCCTGTTAGCTCAATCCTTGTCTTTTAATGGGAGCACATGCACTATGAGAGGTAATGGGCAGCTCATCAGAGCCTGGAGAGGAGGTGCTGCCGTTGCTGCTGGACAAATTGTAACCAGCCTGTGTTGTGGGTGGAATATAAATCATTAAAAGAACAATCGACTTTGAAGGACACACAAGGAGCACACAAGTGAAATACATACATTCATACATTCATACAAGACAAAATAGTATAAGTTCACATTCATCTCCTCGAACAACAATTAGTTATTAGAAATTCTACTACCAACCCACAAACGCCCCCAGAGGCCTTTCAATGGACAGCGCAAGATAATGCTCGGCACGGTGCTTTAATTGGTTATGGTCTCTAATTAAAGTTGCGCCTCGGAGACTGGAGACGCCATATCGCGCGGTTAACCTTCACAGACGTTACCGATGCCTCAGTAAGGTGCCCGGCGTGGCCGTCGGGATGAAGAGAGGAAGATAGCGAACGGGGAACGTTTGAGATGAAGAACAAATGGCAGTAATGTGCCGCTCTGAATAAATGAACAGAGATAAGAGGAGAGGAGAGAAATGAACTACAGGAGAACAAATATGAATAATATGTTGAAAAAAAAGAAAGCACGGTTGACAATGGTGGTTATGTAACACTTTTTTGAAAAAGTGCAACTCACACTGCCCAGAAAGTGCACTCTGGACAAAGGCGAAATAATGCTGCAACCCACACCTCTACCCAGATGGCCCCTGGCTTCTAACTGCTCGTTTAGCCCTCTCTTCTGCTGTGGCGGTGACCCTTACCTTGAAGACCCCCCAACGGCCCCCCTGTGACTGTTTAACGTCAAACATGACCTCACAGCGCTATCGCCAGATTAGTTATCAATATCCAGTTGGGCGATGAAAAGACTTCTTCTTCACGCACTCCATCAAGACCCATCTTTTGGTTTGTCCTGGAAGGGTCATGTCTACACATTGAAGTGAATCAAATCATAATGAGTGAAGTCATTCGTGAAGCATATGGATATTGACACACACACACACACACACACACACACACACACACACACACAAACCCTGTGCACTAAACCCATACACATTAGTGCACACTTGGTCTCTATTTGCTCCCTCGCTTTCATAATAGAGTGTGTATTTGAGTTCCCTTGACAGCAGTGTAAAAAAAACAACAACATCCAAATTTAATACACAAGCCTATGTTCAAAATAACTCATATGTCACCGTGGAGGTCTTAATCAAATACATATAATAAAGGTTTTACAATGATCGATCACGGTGTGCGCCGATGCGAGACCCTCGGCGCTCGCCAAGAACGTCCCGATAAACCATGAAACGGGCGGTATCAGCAGTCGTCTGTGGCACCAGCCATCACTCACATGGCCGGTGCTGTGGCGCAACATGGCGCCAGTGGTGACAGTGAGCGTGGAGTGTGTCACTAATGCCTCGGCTAATTGTCAGGCGTGCGGCGACACAACAGTGACACTGATGTGCTTTGACCTCCCGCACACCCGCGCCGAGAGACCGCCCGAAAGTGATGGCCCTCGAGTCTCATTTATATTCGAAGCACAAAACAACGGCATAAATAATAATAATAATAATAATAATAATAATAATAATAATAATAATAACAATAATAATAATAATAATAGCATGAATTTCATATTGCCATTTGATTCTACAGGTAAAAAATAGCCCACAGGCTGTTGTACGAGTTGGGGAAGGTCTTGTTTTTTAAGTGAAATTACAACATTGTGCAAAGTTCATACATTGGTCATTTAAAGCATTCCTATAACTATATAATTAAAAAGGTTAATGTCATTATCATTAGTACATCCTACCTTATCTCCTAAGGTAGCCAATACAGCCATTCTGTCTGGGGCATAATATCTAAACTTGAAAGGCCTAATAGGCTACATTGTTGACTCTGCATGACTTGCAGTTCTGATTTTAACTGATAAACTGATATAACTTAATAAATACATAGATACATCAACAATGTCTACATTAGCCGTGTATTCTCCAAACCAAAAAAAGAAGCCACGCAAATAAAGAGGAAATAAAAGAAAAAAAAAAACAAAACCCTAAGAAATATGTCAGCACACCACTAGCAAATATAATAAATAAATACAATACTTCAGCATACCACTCGCAAAACAAAATTAAATAAAATAAATACAAAGAATACATAAGCACACCGTGCGTTGTCACGGTCCGACATGGAAGTAGGCGGAGCTAGGTTGGGGGTGTGTCCTCACGGGGGCCGGCCCTCCCACGTGTGTACCATCAAAGCACTGTTAGTCGCTCTCTCTCGCACTCTTTAGCCCTCACACGGATGGTTGACAGCGGCTAAGGTATAGATATATAATTGGCTCCCTCGATACAAAGTGATGAAACCCCTCGATGCAAATGAAGGTAAGGTTTAGTCGAGAAAGTAAGTAGTCTCAATTTTCAGTAATTAACGGAGGCACTTTACAACTGACACCTTATACTAATATCAATAGCGCAGACAAAGCCAACTACAGTATATGAAAACTTATCCTTTTCATTTCAACATGTATAAAAGGGTGTCTTGTTGTGACACGTTAAACTGAGACAATTTTCCACATTAAAGCATTGAAAGTAGATTCTGAAGTAGAACTGAATAGAGAACATGCAAAGAACATTCACTCTAATGAGCTTCCGGTGGCAGGAAATGTGGTTACCATATATACCATAAGTCGCTTTGAATAAAAGCGTCTGCTAAATGCCCTAAATGTAAATGTAAACCCCTAAAAGCGCAGAGCCTTGTGTAACCAACAAATGGTGGGTTGTTTTATGGGCTAAATTACTTCATGGGTCAACTGTAGCCTAAAACCACAAACATGCCATCTTGTATAGAAGAAACAGTCATGGGGAAAAAAACACTAAGTCATGTATTATAAGACCTCAGAGAGCATGCATATTTTAAAAGGCAATACGTTTTTTATGCATTCCGACACCCCCCATGTTTTAAAGTGTTTTTTTTCGAGAACGATGTGTAGGGCATGGAAATAACCCTTTCTCTAGACATATAATACTGGTTGGCAAGGGCCGAACATTGTTGCTTTATTGGGGCAGGATGACAATAAGAATAACTGAAAATATGAAACACTGGCCTTGTGCCTTACAATCATTTCAATTGTCAGTATCAGGAAAGTTCCCTTGATGTCATACCCGGGCCGCAACAAAGTTGTGTCCCTCAAGAAATGTCAGCCAGAAAGAACCAATTTTTGAAGACAGGCGAGGACCAAGGCTCAGACTGTTGGTCTTAACCCTACTAACTGTTCTGAGCAATGTCCGCTCTATATATGGTATCTGAAATCTGCAATTCTGGGCAGGAGTTGTGGTGGAAGAGCCAGAAAAAATATTAGACTATATAAAAAAAATGGTATGTATAGTTATGTATTCGTGGGCTAGTACAACAACAACATGTTTGCATTTATTTTCATTTCTATAGTGTAATGCTTGTAAGACATTTACAAGCATTATGATAATCTCAGCACCAACATTATCAGTTACGGTTTTAATGTGCGGACTTAAACCAAGTTCAGCTTTACAAAATAAAAGTCAAATAAATTTAAATTGTGCATCGAAAACTATGGTATACGGTACATTTCAATTTTTCTAAAATGCTAAATTCCATGAGGTTGTAAGGGATTTCCAAATCCCTGACTGACAATGAAGAGATCACTAGTCACTCAATAATAATGATGCCTTGTGGAGCAGCCAACAGAGGCGCCCAGATGGATACAGTGTATTACGCTGCAGAAGTGCCAAGGCATATTTCTATGCAGTCTCTTTATAGAAGCACCTATACAGGATAATCCTCCACCCAGCGCACGCCCTGTTGTCTGTGGTTCAGAGAACTGCATCACACAAGGAATGAATCATAGGTCTGGTGGCGTTAGGGTTGCATCCCCGGTGTACACAATACAGCCGCATCAACACATGCAATGCTCAGTCTCAATAAACTGGTCCCCTGCACTTCGTCGCCATGAGCCGAAGCATCCGTGGTCGGGGTCCTCTAAAGCGGTTTAGTCACAGAATAAATTAAATAAAAATAAATAAATAAAAAATAAGAAAAGGGAGGCAGTGCACGTGTGCCTACGTGTTTCCGAGCAAATCATTAAAGCGTGCGATGATTGGAAGAGAATGGGATTCATCTCTTTCAAAAGTGAAAAGATTGGGAGAAAAAAGAGGAGAAAACGATGGTAAGGATTAGCACCAGCATCAGCAGTGTAATGCTACTTGAGGAGGGATTAAGGCTCCCTTCCCTTGACTTTGATCAGATACAGAACACTAAGAAAAATTCACCCTGAAGAAGAACAGAAGGAGTCAATGCAGAATTTGTTACGCGACTCAAAGTTTCTTCTTTTGTAATAATCCCCACACTAATGCGATGCCACGCAATATGTCTACTTTAGATTTACTCAGTTAGGCCGGTTTTAATATTGATAGCAGTAAGTCATAATCTGAGATCTGAACATTGGCACACTTGCAGACATACAATTCATAATGCGTCAGACAGGCTCCAATTCCGGGGATTTGTGAGTTGAACGCATGTTTTTAATAGTTCACACAAGGGAAACGGTGCCCTATAGAACTTGCTCAAGCAAAGGGCATATCTGCAAAACTTTGTTTTGCTTGTTAGTTTTTATGACGAATGGCTTTATTTTATTACATAATATAGAACATAGTATGAACCTTTAGTTGAACAACAATAACTACAGTGTAATCATGTTGGAAATGCAATCATGTTGACAATGGAATCAATTTGATAGCAAATTGAGAGAGAAAAATAAAACAATTAACAATCCAAAAAATTACCAACAGACACCAATTACTAACAGTTAGCCCTTGCTTTGGCTTTGGGAGGGTAACGTTGTAATTACCCTGTCATGGCTCCAGCCCGATCCCAGGTTTTCCCGGTGTCTCCACCTCCTCTGTCTGTATGGGTGTGGCTCTCTCTCCTGGCCCTGCCTTCCCTCCACACCTGCCTTCCATCATCTCATCAACCCAGCAGTATATATACCCCGGCTCTTCAACCACTCGTCGCCAGATTGTTAAGTGTCTTTCATGGTTTCCCAGATTATACGAATATCTCCGACTTCGCCGTTGCTGCCTTCCGACGACCTCTCCTGCCTTGCCCCCTTCTGGATTCCGACGACCTCTCCTGCCTTGCCCCCCTTCTGGATCTCGACTGCCTCACCGGCCTGCCTCCGCTCCATCCCCACCTCTGCTTCCTCATTAAACCACTTTTCCCTTACTCCCTTGTCGTAGTCTGCATTCTGGGTCCAACTAACAACCACACCCCTGACATACCCTCCAAAGCCAAGTGTAAAACCTTTTTAAGCCACTGGCAAGAGGCCATTGAATGGTTATATCCCTCATGGTAAATTTGACAAACCCAGCCTTGATCACACCAGCTAATTAGCAGAGCTGGAGACTTGAGACGTGGACTCAACTCAGACTTGAGTCGCGAAAATGGGGACTTTCGACTTGACTTGGACTCACATACTGTGAGACTTGACTTACTGCTTTGAGACTCGAGTCTCTCTGGAGACTTGAAAGCAAAAATTTGGTCAGATTCTAAAGGCTATGATAAATAATCATTGAATCATTGCATTATTATTATCTCAGCCTAATTTCCTCTAAGTGGCCACCGTAGTTGGCCACGGACTCGGAGGTAAGTGCCGCTGTCCGGCAGCTTCCACTCTGAAGCACATCAGGTAGCCTGCTAGACACGCTGGGACTTGACCGGGGATCGCCTCTTTGTTTTCCCCGGTTTAGCGCTGTTATTTCGGCAGCCCATCAGTTAACACCGCTAGACCCACTGGGACATTCACTGCTGATTGTCCCCTTTGCTCCCTGCTTTAGATCGCTTTATTACAGATTGTGAATATCTGTTGAATATCCAATATCTTTCTAACTCAGTCAAAAAAACAATATTACCCTAAATCAAATATTCCAAATGTCATGGCTGCAGACACAGAGGCTGACTGCAACGAGTTGAGCTGTCCATCCCACCTAGTAGTGCTTACCGAACCTCATACTTTTTAGGAATCCCTGCTGTCATTTAAATGTCAGTGATTGGTGTTTCTCTCTGTTCCATTACATATTGTGTTTGCCTTACTTGTTATTAAAAGAGAAAAATAAACGGAATTACGCTGAATGGATTGAATGAAGGCAAATCCACAGTTCAATGAATGGACCCCTCGCTGTCAGTTTCTTATTATTTAAATAAAATGTCTTAATTCCGGACTAACATAATTATCCATTATCATCATATTCAAATTTTTTTTTTTTTTCTGTAGGACCATATCTCCTCAACAACCACCATGCTTGTGCTTTTCTGGTGTCTTTCATCTTTGATTGTTTTTTTCCACTAAAAAATGGCTGGTAAGAAGCTTGTGTTGCTGGTGAATCTTCATCAACCAGCCACAGTGGCTGGTGACCAAAAAAGTGAACTTCAGGCCCTGGCACTGAGGCAGGTTTGCTTCTGCATTACTGACATCTTCTGGATTAATTTGGCCATTCTGTCCCTAAATTGTAATGAATAACCATGTTTTACACAACAAATTAAACAAACATGAATCTGATTAATCTCTAATTAATCGCCCAATGAATCGTCTTATTAATCAACCAAAATTGTTTTATTTGAAATCTGCAACGCTGATTCCAAATGTATCAGTGTCCACTTTTACTATTAAGACTTGAGACTCGACTTGGACTTGCGCCCAAAAATACTTGAATTGGCATTTGAATTGACGTTGCACACAAAGACTTAATACCAGCTCTGCAAATTAGCTACCGGTGTTTAGCCATGTGATTTTTATCAAACACTAAGATATTATATATTAGTGCCAAGGTGTGCAACAAAAAAAACATATGCAGTGCCGCAGGAGAATATTTTCACTCAGCTGATGAAGTCGATAAAAAGGCAGTATGTTTACAGATGAAAGTAACTAATATCCAATCACTGTTGGTAACTGTGGTATAAGCAGAATAAACCACCGTCCTGGTTTTAATCCTTACTTAATATTCTTCCTATGCTCATTGTCACGCTACCTATGGATTCATGAATGCCCAGAGACGGTGATAAGATGGACGGTACTTAACTAGACTTGACGGTGATGCAGCAGAACTACTCATGAGAAGAATAGTCCCCATCGTCTGTAATTCAATCTACATCTGTCCCTGTGTCCCAAATCAACCTTTCAATCTCTTTTTCCCTGACTGCCCCTGTTTTCTGTATCTTTTGGTTCCTCCACATCTCTAGCCTACTTTACGCTGCATTCCCAGACCTCACAAGTTGATTGAAACTGAATCTGGCAGGACTTGCATCCAAGCAGGATGTGTCCGCCATGACAAGCAAAGTCCTAATATAGTCTTGTATACTTGTTTATTAGGTTATACATACCCTGATAAAGTGGATATTGAACATTTGTGGATGGACATTGGTCATTGTCTAAAACAGTGGCTCAGTAAATGGTAATTTATTGTGCTTCAAATTCAGTGAATCTCTTCCAAATTGAAAAAAATAATAATAATCATAAATAAACAAAACTCCTAAAATGCCTTTGTGGTAGGACATCCAATAACTATAATATACTATTGGTCTCCAATCTAATAGTGTTACATCCATCTTGCATCCATAAGAATATCCAGAAAGCTGGGTGAGAGCCACAACCAAGGGTAACTGGGTTAAAGTTACCCGGTGAGTGCCAGAGGTGCACGAATCAAGTGCGTGCCGTCTTCAGCGCAGTCAAAGGCTTAGCAAGAAGTACGGAGTCTGCCTGTGTCACATTGGAAAGCGAGTCGCTTATCAAAAGAATGGGCAGGTTCTCTGAGGGAAAGCAGATCAAAGGACCATCTGGCTGCACGGAGAAGCAGGCCATGGGTTTGGAGAGGACAGGAGTGAAGGGGGCAGCAGCAGCTCTCACCGAGGCCTCCGACGGATGGCTGTTTCTGGCTAGCGCCAAGAGAGCATTCCCAAACACCGTTCCCAAAATCAGATGGAGCCCAAAATCCTTCTGTGAGCAACCAAAAGCTGTCCATTCAAACGGATTGAAGTGACAGTCGGCATGCAAGAGAAGTGTGCATCAGTGCAGTCTGCTTTTTTGTGTGGAAACCTTTTGACAGAAATGTTTTCAAAGAAAAATATGAATAAATGTTACGCACATGGCGGCTTGGAACTTTGTCATTTGGTCAGTGAATGAGCACAGGAACAGACATTGTGAGTATAAGGTAGCTCTTTAGAATAACTGCAACTTTGAAGCAGTGAAGTGGTAGTAAATAATTCATCATTTATGAAGCATCATTCTTACATGCACACTCATTTGTAAGCGGTTCATAATCAGTTAGAAATGATTAATAAGATAATGAGATAATGGTTTATCAGATGCAAACTATTGACAATGTGTTAATAATGCTTTATAAACACTAGATTATGCTGCAATTCATGATTAGTTCAGGTAGTTTGAAAGCATTAGTTAGACTATCTATGCTTTACTAAGCATTTATAAATTATATTTAAAGCCTGGAAATGCCTCAAGTGCCATTGCAGCAGTAAGTAATAAATAGCAACAAACAGTAAAGCATATATAGTCTTCACTACATGAGCTCACACAAAAGACTTAACTAATGGTTTCTAACTCCCTGAACTAATCATGAATTGCAGCATTATTAAGTGTTTAAAAGGCATTATTAACACATTGTAAATCATTTGTAAATCATTAACTTATGCTTGATAAATTATCTCATATATCATTGACATTATCGTATTAATAGTTTATAACTGATTATGAAATGCTTACTATATTCAGGTAGGAACATGCTTTATAAATGATAAATGTACAATTTACTACTACTTACTTCTTAATGCTTCAAAGTTGCAGTTATTCTAAAGTGCTACCGAACATAATAATTGTTTCGTTGGACAAAATGGACTTGAAGAAAAGGATTCATGGACTTGACAAAGCGCAGAAGTTCCGTGACGTCCGTACAGCTTACTTAAGTTTCAGGAACATTATGTGCACTTATTTACTTATTTATTTACTTTACTTTAATTACTTACATATCAAGAGTCTGCACCGGCTGCACAGGCGGTACAATTCAAGCCCTCACTCACATGGACATGAGCCACACAGGCCATGAGGCCAGACTAAACGTAGGAAGCATGAAAAGAAAAAGTAACACAAGTGACTCAATAATAGAAAGTGCATATTTGAATGTGTAGAACAGAAGCAACAGTATTATGAAACCCAGGCGGTGGGATGGCTGCAAATCGCAGACTGAAAACTGTACTTGCGCCAACAATAACGCCAAAAAGATTCAGCTCACACACATAGTGTGATCACATGCTGTTTATTGTTATGTTATGTTATCATGCCAATGTATGAGGCCATTTCAGTTGGAATACATGCACCGGAGCCCTACTGGAATCAGTGATCTCACTAAAACCTCTCTGATGGCACATCCCGGTCAGCACTGTGCACGTGCACCTCACACACATCTGCGCCGCTGCTGAGGAAAACAATCTTAGGGGAAACACTGAGTCTAATTAATTATTTAAAATATCTACATTTAATAAATCTAATGTCCAGGGGTGCAATGGCAATGGTACATACAATGGCACAAACATGGCCCATCTCCCTGAAGTGAAGTGTGGAGCGTTGTAACTCGACCTTGGCACATTCACTAGATAGCTGTATTCGAGGACGAGCATGGCAGGGAATACACAGAGTAAACACTGAACATACAGCGGAGGCGTACAATGGGCCCAAAGCGCCTCTCAGCATATATAGGGTGACCAGGTTTTCAAACCCCCCTAACCGGGACTCTTAAGTGTACCGCACGGACCGCCCGCTTGTAGCCGTGGCTTCAAGTGTTTCCCATAGAATTAGAGTCTATTTGTTGAGGGGAGGGGTGGGGGGTTGGTTTGCTTGAAAGCCAGACTGTCTCCTGGGCAGGTATAGACCGCTAGACACTGGGACTCGCCGTGTCACATCGCTAATAAAACAAGTATAATGTTATTATTATTTAAATTGTAGTGAAAACCCGGTACAATCCTGGACACACCGGGATGTCTGGTCACCGTAAGCATATAGCAAAAAATATTAAATGGATGATGCATAGAAAGATTTTGATTATTAAATGACTAGTTGCAATAATAACAATCATTTATAACATTCGAAAAACGTTGTCACTATTGAGTGTGACGATATTCAAGTAAAACAAGTAACCAACTCCGCCTACAGTCGGTTCAACAATTGAAGACTCGCGAAGGGCAAGCGTTTTAAGAGCTGACGCCGGCCCCCTGTCTGTTGTTTCTATTAGCGGTGCTTGGCGCGGGACGCACCCTCGCTTAGCACACTTCAGTGCCAAGTGAGCGTTGGAAATGGCAAACATAATTCACTAGAATACACTGTTGAATCACTTCCCGGCGTGTGCAAAATATGTGGCCATTAAAATCCAGCCAGCGGACACCAAATGGACACAATATTGCACGTATTTCGGTTTAATCATGTTCCACAAGAACATCATTAAATGAAGGAGATGAGGAGAAAAGATATCAATGGGCTTCAGTGTGTGTTGCGAGTATAGGGCAGCCGCCATGATTGCCAGACATTCGGTGCGGCTGTACCTCTGCAGATGGGGACCGGAAAGTCCCAGACAGAGACCCCCGCCGAATTGGTGACGCAGGTGAGCAGCGAGTGTCCGTCCAGGACGTAGCCGGTGACGCAGCGGTAACGGATCTTGTCCCCGACGCTGAACTGCGTTCCGTTCAGGATGCCCTTGGGTGGGACGCCCGGGTCTCCACACGCGCTGCTGCGCAACTCTGGGGAAAACAAGGAGAATGCAAACATATCACCTTCAACCAGCCACATGTTGTACTGGACCCCATGGCTGGCAACGAATGCTGTTACAACCGCCGTTGAGATCAAAGGTGTATTTTATCCTAATGGGTTTAGAATTGTTCATACAGGAATTGATACGATTTGATATTACAATACACGTTTGGCCAAACAAAGCTTTTTTGAACAAAGCCTCTGAAAGCTTCCCACTCCAGAATTGAGCAAATGGCCATTTGGGGCCCCTCCCCAAAAAAATCCAACATATCAATATGAATTATTAATTATTGTTTGTAATTGTTAAAACACATAAAAGAGTAAAGTGCAACCATTAATTTTGAGTCATGGCAACGACACGACACCGCTTGCATTGGCAGGCATCCTTTTACTGAGTGTGTTTGTTGATGTTGGAACATGAGAAATTATAACAAAACAGCGAGGATGATACAAACAACGGCTTTTCATGGGACACTCCAATGAAATTAGATTATGTAAAGCTACTAGATTTTAGAACCGCTTTAAACAGACAAGCGTATTCAAAATCAGTTGAGCTAAATATGCGAGGAGATTGATTATGCAAGATCCTGGCACTCACTAAATCAGGTATCCTATTCTTAGATATAATAGTCATTTATTGTCCTCAAAGAGGAAATTCATTATCACAAACAAAGGGACGCATGTTTAAACGGACTCTGCAAAGTTAAACTTAAAATCCAAACTTAAAACCTACTTCTTTACCCTGTCATATGGTTGCTAGGAGTGTCCCTCAGCTCTCATTACAGCTACATTCACCTGTTAGCCAGCACTAGCCTACCCCTGCTGCCGATGGGTAGTAGATCAGAGGTTCCCCACATGCTCCTTGTCCACCCTGCCCTCTCTAATTCAGTTCTTGTTTTTAGTGTGCTGCTGTGATCATGGCGGGATGCCGGGCCACCTCACCTAATGGCTACCAGCATGCCCACCAGCCAGCACCTCATCATTTTTTACTGTACATCTGTATTTAAAATGTCTATTTATTTTTCACTACGTCTGTGATGGCACCCATTGCACTCCGAACCATCCCTGGAAGGGCGGATCCCACACTCTGCATTCCATCTCAAGATTTCTTCCTTGTTAACTAAGGGAGTTTTTTCTTGCCCTTAGGGGGGCTAGGGTCATTCATACATGGCCTGTAAAGCCCTTTGAGACTGTAACTGTGATTAAGGGCTATATAAATAAAATTGACTTGACTTGACTTGACTTAAACGAAGTACATGGACACAGTACAAGACGTAACCACATGCAAAAAGATTCCATTCTTGCCTCCTGTGATCCACCCGCAGATCCAAAGTAAAGGTGTCCAATGAACAGTTTGATCATCTACTGAAAAATAGATGTATGCGTTTCATATGTGATCGTTTTGGGAGATGATATCTTATGCATGTAACCAGGGTGACAATTTTTTGTGGATATACATATATCTCTTTTTGTAATAAAACACGTTTTTAAATTCTTCATTGAAAAGTCTCCTTCATTTGTGATTCACACCCTTAAAAATTCACTAAAATGCAGGAAATGAAGTGAAATCTCCCTATTTCTGAGGGCTCAACGTTGCACTCCTCTGTACAGTCATCGTATCAAACCCATTAGATAAATGGTTGTGATTGGCCTGACCTGGCTCAGGTCGACTGGAAATCTGACTGAACGGTAGGGGGGCCAGACGCATATGCCAGAGCAAGATTGCAGATTTGTCCGGTTCCCAGGCTAAAAAAGATAAGGCCTTTTAAATGATTGCTTTGTGGTGTCAGAAATCTGAAGTTGTGCTGTGTGCAGTCGTTGACTAAAACTACTGAGGACAATTATAATATAATTAGACCATTTTTTAATTATCACATTTACCCATCTACTGACTCAATTATCTTGATTGAAATTATATTTATACTATATCATTATATTCTGTTCTGTGCATTTTCTGTGCATTACCATATGAAATGAATCATATAGAAGACATTGTTATAATTGTTAAAATCTTTGCACTGTACATAATTGTGTCTTATACAATTAAGCAAGGGTCTCTCAAGATACATGTGCTGGTTAGATTAGCAAATTGTTAGGAATGAATGTTTACAGTAAAATAACTAGCACGGCCAACTTTGAGCTCCTGCAACTGCCAGGGGGATTACAGATTCCAGCCTCCACACTCTGCTGCTTTAGACCTCTCAACTGCAGTCAGAGCCTCGGCCTCCAAGCACAACAACTCTTCAACTCCTTTTGTTCACATCATTTGATGGGCACAGTTGCCCCCAATGCAGGCCGGTCCACAGCAGCTGGCTACCATACCAGACCAGTATCAAAGATGTTGGGCTTAATCGGTCTCCTGACAACAAAAAAAAGGAGTTGTCATTTCACAAGATATATACAGATTTAATCATTGCACATTTTATGCAGATGTCCTCTCATGGTTTTGCAAGTGGGGGATATAGAAGGCCGTTTTGAAATGATGACACCTCCCATCCACAAGGTAATCATATTGAAAACAAATTGCAACAAAACATATTTACGTGCCATGAAGGTCATCGTTCCAATACATTCAAGCTTTGTTTTGGAGTATAAATCCTCAAGGCTATTTATTCATTTGAAAGAAAAAATAACACAGCCACGAAGAGAGTCATAAAGTTCCAACCAATCCACGGCGCCAATCCACTTAACTACAAAACACCGGGACTTTAGAAAAGGGAAAAGCCCCGGCCAGGTCATGAATATCGTAAACGCAGTGTAACCGGGAGAATCACCACATTGAGCTCATTTTCTACTTTATATGTCCATCTGTCAAGCAGAACAACACGTCCCCGGCATTGGCGTGGAGATCAAGGACGGCCTAGAACGGGGTGGGCAGATGATTGGTAATACAACCTAATGAGTCTCATTAGATCCAGTGTTGTTTCGTTATAATAGGGATATACAACGTCCTTCTGTCAGCCGGCCTCTCCTTTTTTCCCCCCGATCATGCAGTCATGTGTAATTATTATATTCGATACAATGCCATCTGCTTCTCGCCTAATTATTTAGGCAAATGACTAGCGTACCAAGAAACCAAAACAACGCTTCTTCTATGTACATGCATGTGTGTTTAAGAGAGGTAGACCGAGGGGCTAAGACAAGGAGAGAGAGAGAGAGAGAGAGAGAGAGAGAGAAGGAGAGAGAGAGAGAAGGAGAGCGAGAGAGAGAGGAGAGAGCGAGAGAGAGAGAGAGAGAGAGAGAGATTGGTTAGATGATTTCACTTACAGAGGAGCTGTAAAGTCACATATTTAAATGCTCATTTCCAGGAATCGTTCACTGATCCAATTACTAATCCACTTCCCTGTGCAGATGTTCATATGCAGCTCTGCATTATCTTGGATAAATGCAATAATAATTGTCAGCCATTAGGGTACCAGGGAGAGCAGTGATGGTGGGGGGGGGGGAATTGCCGTAAGTCAAGTGAACTCTGTAACACCATTTTTGCATTAAAATCAACCCATTACACCTGTACAGAGCAACAGCTCGTTCTTGATGAGTAAACATAACGCACCAAGGTCTGAGGCTGCATGCACACCGAAGAACTCCAGAGAATAACCTGTAAACACCAGCCACATCCATTCCTAATGGCTCTTCTAACAGCAAATCCCACACATTGTTCACGTCGGTCATTAGCAATAATGCTCCGACGAGTGGTTACAAAGAGGGCTGCATTTGAACACTAAGACAACTAAAGTGTTTCAATATACCTTTTTTCACTTTTGAATAAACCTAGTGATAATAACGTACTTATCAGCATAATTATTGACAGTGTTAATGATGCAAGATTGTGCCAGTAACTAATACGTTCCTACCATAGCCCTTTTGTTTATTCTCTCCATGTTTGTGTGAACACAGAGGCAAAATGCCAAGACAACTTCATTATATGGTCAAAATACCTGGCAAACGAGCACAAACTGCAATGTGTAGCTGTTGCTGATAACAACACTTAATAAGAATTCACTGACAAAAAATAGCAGCTTGGAACAGAGACGAGGAAGGCAAAAAGGCTACTCATTGTGTTCGTGTTTTCAATCTGACAAGTCAGCCTCACGTTCACGTGATAATTAACATACACAATGTATGCTGATTCATTCGGTCCTTACAAACTACAAATGCTTCCGCTTATAGAGTTCATATTTCAGCAGAGCTAATGTCATGACCCCTGCATGACCTTTCCCCCCATTATTCACACTACAGTGGTAATCTCTCTGCAATGCCATGGAGAATACAACATAGGGGAATTACAGAGAGCTTGTGAAATTCAAATATATTTGTTTGAAAAGAATCGAGTTGTGGGAGTTCAAAGTGTGACACATCAAACGCTATCTAAATATCTACAAAGCTCTTTTAGAGTTTACACAAGAGAAGTTTTTCAGCACACAAAGTCGGAGCCAAACCGTTACGGCTGTACATTTTACGAAGTAATTTACAACCATCCGTGACAAAATAAAGAAAACAAATTTTCCGTACCCCATAACCCTTATATTAAAACATGACAAAGTCAAATATAATTTACACTAACTTTTTTATTTACTAGGTGCAGGATAGCACTGGCTAGGGTGTTCGACTCCCAGCCGAAAGGTACAGGGTTCCATCAATCATGTCCACAGCCTACCTCAGTCAGCCAAGATGCTCTAAACCCCTGGCTGCTCCTTAATCACATGTATCTGAAATCACAGTAAGTCTCTTAAGATAAAAGCGCCTTCTAAATGCCTAAATAGTCATTGCAATAGTAACAGTGCAATCGAAGTGCAATTAAAGATGTTAAGAGAAAAACACAATTTTGCATCCAAACAATTTTGGAGAGAATTTGTTTTGTCTTATTTATATTCTCCAAATCTTCAAGGGTTCCCTACTGGATTTGGGTTTTTCTTTGCTTTTCTTTGTTTTTCTTTGAGGGCTTACGGTTAGGGGGTTTCTGTGGTTGTGAGAGTGTGAGATTATTGGTTTTACAAATGCATAACTTGACCTTGGTGGTAGCCCTCACTACTATAAACAATCAGAAAACACCTCTAAAACCATGGGCACGAGCGCTTTGAGAGGAAACAAAGACCTAATAAGCAAACACTTTTACCAACTCACCCGAGGTCACCAATTAAAAAGTAAACGATGCATCGTGGGCTATAAGTATACTAGCACTGAGTCTGTGCCCTTTGGCGTGTAGAGAGCTATAGTCAATGACTCACAACGAGAAGAGGACCTTGAATTAAAATCAAAAGATGTGTTGTTGCATAAAGCGGTGTGGGTTTCGACAAGGCCTTGGCTCCTATAAGCCATAATGGGAAATGTAAACTGGAACAGGAGAAGGCTGTGGCTGATATAGCAATAGACCTCTTGATGGAAACACTGACCATAAACCGGGGAAATGTGTACCGCATACTCGAGAATAAATTGGGCTGCTGACTTTCATGCGATCGAGGGGAATTTGCGTATCATGCATGCATATTCGTAGACATCCCTGAGCTAACAACTATGCCTGTCAGGAAGACCCTGAACAAATTGCATATATCAGTCAATGTTGAGGAAACAGCTGCTGCTGCTAAACTTCTTAACACCCTGTAAACAAACCGAGCTAGCAGAGCAAATCCATTGAACTGCCGATATACACAAAGTGATGTACGTCGAATGTACACAACATTGATCACACAAGGTTGATGTAAGATCCCGCTAATTTTCCCCAACGTCTCGAGACCACTTCAGTAATCTCACCTGCAAACAAAAAAAAATAACGAAATATAAAACGATATAAATATCTAATCCACAAAAAAACACACTGAGCTTTAGAGCATTGTACGCTTGATGAATTAATTAATTTCATTAAATTCATTGATATGACAGACTTCAACAAGCACTCAACAAGCAATCAACACATTCAAACACTGGGGGGGGGGGAAATCAAAGAAATTCATCGCTGTGAAAATGCTGCAATAATACCAATGATGATGAACACAGTCAAGGAGAGGACAATGGAAAGGCCTTCATTCGGACGGAACACTAACGTGTTGTTTAACGTGATTTGATTATATATCAAGACGCCCCTGGCGTGTATTCTCTTATCGACATTTCACATGGACACGCGAGGCACTGCGGTGTGGTCAAGTAGCCCCCTCGTCACAGGGGAGGAATTGAGCGACGTGATCCAGTAAACGAGATAGTCGCGAGATATCTCAGGGGCCGGGCTATTTATTTCCCCTGCATATTTAATGACTCCACGGCTCTTTGAAGAAGATGGAAGGTTGACAGAGTGGCAGACAAGCACACAAGCATGTGTACTCCAACCCTCCCCCACCCCACAGGAACTGTCTGGGTCTGGGTAGACAGCTTC
>OMNR01011421.1:2039-14107 GCA_900303205.1 Mora moro
CCCCATCGTCATCATCATCATCATCATCATCATCATCATCAGGACTGGGGGGCGTTCATCCCCGACGGCTGGGTGTTCTGGAGGAAGCGGGCCAGGTCCAGGTGGTCGGGGTGCAGCCCGGTCGTCCTGCGGGCGTAGTAGCGCTTCGAGGCCGCCCGCCACGCCTCCCTCTGTGAGCTCTGGGTCTGCTCGGGGAGGTCCAGGATCCGCTTCCTCCTCTTCCTGTTGTTGTTGTTGATGTTGTTGATGTTGATGTGGTGGTGGCTGACGACGCTGCCGCTGCTGCTGCTGTTGTTGTTATTGTTGTTGTTGTTGTTGTTGTTGGCGGAGGTCACGGAGGCGGGCAGGAAGCAGGGGGAGGCGGTGGCGCCGAGGGGGAGGAGCTGCCCCTGGGGGGGTCTGTGGGCTCGTAGGCGGGCCATCTTGCGGGCGTAGTAGCGCCTGGACGCCGCGCGCCACGCCTCCCGCTTTAGCCGCTGCGCCTCGTCAGGCTCCAGCTGCTGCCTGCTGCGAGGGGAGGGAGGGGGCAGAACAAGGGTGTTATAACGGTTTGTCAGGGGTGAGTTATAACGGTTTATCAGGGGTGAGTTATAACGGTTTGTCAGGGGTGAGTTATAATGGTTTATCAGGGGTGTGTTATAAGTTATAAGGGGGAGGAGGAGTGTTATAAGGGTGTGTTATAAGGGTTTATCAGGGGTGTGTTATAAGGGTTTATCAGGAAAAAAACATAAGCCTGCCATCAAGTTCATACTAGTGCTTATTTTACTTGATAATCAATGCATTAATGCTTGGCTTATAAAAATAGTGTAATTAGGGAAAAAAATATAGAGGTCTTATTTATATATGCACACATGGATATTGATAACGTTACAATGCTATTGTGTACATTAAATTGACCCAAAGAAAAACATAAGCTCTTCGAGTAAAACAGCCACAAAGAGAACTAGAAATGGAAATTGAAAATTGTTTTATTGAGAGAGAACAGCATTCAGACACAAAAGCACACACTACTGATTGTATCGACTAAACTACCGTCCTCCACGACCCAGAGGATTAGGTAGGTAAACCAATCTGCACATTTGTTACAATGTAACAGGTATAGTAGTGTTGTGTGTGTAATGCTTACACATATCCAGCACAATAAGTCAAACAAAAGAAAATCCAGCATGGACATCAAACAAATGAAGGAAATTGTGTCGATTTCAGTACATATGTGCGGGTCCTCAGTTCTCGACCTCTTCGTCATCCTCGTCCTCTTGGTCTTCCTCTTCCTCGTCATCATCCAGACAAGTCTTTACAAACTGCTGTGACTGTTGAGCAGACGGAGGCTTGCGGGTTGTGAAGACACCGGCCATGTGTGTGTGTGTGTGTGTGTGTGTGTGTGTGTGTGTGTGTGTGTGTGCATACACATGTGGGTTTGCCCGCGGTGCCTCTTTGTCCCTCATATTTTTCTGCCGCACAAAGAGAAGAGCGTAATTACAACCACAAATAAATAAAGTCATGTGAAAGACATACGAAGAAACAAAGTTGACAATGTAAAGGCCTTTAACTAGACACACTAAGAAACCGCACACCTGACACGCGCTGGTCATCCGTGCGAGCTTGGTTTCCTCGCGGGGCGGTAGCGCCGCTCGGTGGACAGTCTGGTTGCCATGGTCACGCTCCTCACCAAATGACATCAATTGGGGGCCTGCTGCCCTTGGGCAGTGGCTGTCCACTTTCGTCAAGACCCTCCTCCCCTGCCTGGTCTCCTTTTCTGGACAGCTGAAAACAGGGAGACAAATACATTTTACACAGAGAAACAAAAGGCATCAGCATAGTGTGTATATGACCGTGATTTGACAGGGACAGAGATCTATAGCATACCTGGTCTCTCATACGGATCAGCTTCTTGCAGTGTTTCACACCTTTGGCCTTCTGGTGTGTAAATGACTGGTGGCACACCAGCAAGAAAAATAATCTCTAATAGGCAGCCAATCAGAAAATGGATCTTTGGACAATTGTGAAGCATCCATTAGTCATTGACTTAATGCAGAAATGTATGTGTAATACATTATGTCAGCTATTCCTTAGAAAACCCATACAAATGCTTTTTTGCTAAACATTCATCCCATGCTCAAATGGCAGTTTGAAGTCTGAAAGTTTGAGTTTAAAAACATGAGACTATACTTACTTGAGAAGAGATGGGTCCACCAGTCTTTGCCTGCATCACCGACTGCTTGTCCAATTTGCCCGGGTAACTTTGTCGTTATTGGGTATGCTGAAAATAATCAGACTTTTAAGTAATTTCTTCAATATATAATTTGAAGTTATGTCCAACAAATAAACAAATAAAAAAAGAAAACACGTTCTAAAAATAGAAAACCAACTACATTATCTAGTGAGCCACCAGAGCTGTTGAACTACCGTGGGGGATTCTAGGTAGTGTAGTTATGTTTCTAAATGTCTGGCAATAAGCAAAAAGGAAAAATGTGAAAGTGAAAATAATATTGAAAAACATGACATTTATTTCAGGTGGAAATGGAACCTTCCATTTAAGCTGTGTTCTATTCACTTTGGCCCTGTAGCATCCACATTGATTATTACACTTGCACAACATTTTCACAGGTGTTAACTTTCTTTTGGTGCCAAGATTACATATTATAGCCCTTGTAGTTGTGGAGATATAGTCTGTTCAAAAACCTGAAAAATAGGCTGAGTGATGAAGAGATTAACAAAACAGGATTTAAGTTGCTATGTGGAACAATAATAGGATAACTTGTAACTAAAGTTTACTAATCATGTTAGTTAGCTAGCGTATTAGCTAACATAACCCAGAGAGGTAGGTGGTCATTCACTCATTTGTCAGTGAGTTTAACGTCATCAGCGTAGCGGCCGAGTACTGTGGCCACTTATTAATCCGCTCTTAAAAAAACCCAATTAGGACAGTCTTCAGAGGTGAGAAACATCCTCAGTTTATTTCCGTCTTAATCTAAACCACACTCAGCTGTCAAACGACAGCCGTCAACTGTAAGCACAAAATTCATAGCAAGGCAAATGCTCATAACTCAAGCTAGGCAAAACTAAATCGAACCTTAGACCATAGAACAAATGAACATTTCCCAACTACTACACTAGCAAACGCACTGAAGTGTGTTTTGATTTCAGAGCCATCAAGTACTTCACAACTCACCTGACGCGGTTCATCTCTGCCGTCATTCATGTGCTGCTGAGGCCGCCGCCACCTGGCGGTATCAAACTGGGAAGTGAATGGCAGCGGCTCCGTTTTGACACAGGGGCCCTGAATGAGAAGAGCCCGGCGATAAAGATCCGCGACGGGGGGCGTTCCGTCACATTATGCACTCCTGACAAACTCCCTTTCTGTGGAGCGGCGTTTCTTAAACTATAAGTCGGGATCCAAAACGGGTCACGGTGCAGTCAGAGGCGGGTCGCGGCATGACAATGCGCAGAACACGCATGGAAAACTGAGCACACATTTTATTTCAGTGAAAAAAAGTTATGCTTCTCTTTCAAAGTGACATTTTCTAGAGCAAGAGAGGGAAATGGTAAAGGTAAATGTTTTGGTGACACTACCATCAGCAAAACGCATTTAAAGCTGGAAGCAGCAATTTGTCCTCACCCCACTTAGTTTTGATTGAGACTGCTGCTATAGAGCCGAATGCATGAGAACCATGAGACTCAATTAAGACAGAAAGGGGGGAGCAAAAATTTCTGATGGCAGATTTTAAATAACCACTTAATTGATGTGTAACTTGTATATAGGTATAGGTAAGTATAAGTAACAATATACTTTAATATCCCACAATCCCTTCGAAAAGTATTAAAACCTCCCATGTACAAGTTTTGAGCGCCATATTGTCGTGGAAAAAAATTGTCCTGATAATATGAAAAAAAAAATTTGTAGTGTTTGTAGAATTTGTTGTTGCACATGGAGGTAGCTCCCTTTTGCTCCCCAACGGAAATGTGTTAACGTTAGTTAACATTTTATCATCACTGCAGCCAAGAAATCTGACAACCATCTCAATCCAGCCAAGGGTAATCCTCCTGTAAAACTCCTTTGATTGTGTAAAGTACTTTAGTTGCCTTCCCTTCAGACATTACCACTTCCCCCCTTCCAAATTCACAGTGTATTGCTAATTAACTTGGCCTCCCAATCTATACCAGCCTCCACTTTACACCTACATCTTTTTAGTTTTGTTCCTACAATCATGTACGCCCATTGTTTCTCTGAAGATGCTTGGTACATGCTGCCAGTGTGTCCAGTGTGTCTTCCCATGATCATGCTCCATTAAACCAATAAGTGTCTTAAAATATATAATTTTTCATCATATATCAAAATAAACTATTAGGGAATTTCATATTATGTATTTGCTCAGAGCAAATACATAATATGAACTTCCTGATTAACAGTGCAGTAGAATAGGAAGGAATAGTTATGTATAGTACAGTATATTTATAGGAATAGTTATTTTCAGTTATTTAGCTCTAAATAACTGAAAATAGATCTCTAAAATCTGTATTTGTATTGCCCTTAATCAGAGTAAAATAGCCTAATTCATACTCCTCCGTTAGTAGTACAATAGTAGGTCATACTATAAAAATGTGCATCTATACAAAACACATTTTTATTTACATACATACGTTGTTTCCATATACGCACATTTATCAGTGTCTGTTGTTGTCGCTGTGTCTATAATTATAACTATGAAGCATATTTGCTGTACTGAAGATGGACAAAATTGGAAACGCAAATTCAGCATTTTTCCGTTTAGGATGTTGTGAATTATTTTTTAATAATTTATATTGTTTAGTCAAAATAAAAGAATAAGGTAAATAATAATAATGTAATAATAATAATGTAATTAATAATGTAGACAGAAACCACACGTAAACACCCTACAGTGACTTTGTCAGCGTGAGCAGAAAAGATCAGGGCAGGCATTCAAGACAATGCTCATATGTTATGTTTTGCCTCCCGCATTTACCATCAGCTTAAAGGGGAACTTTGCCGCCTCAACCTTATCTCTATCTATCCGCATTAGGGATAAAGTGTGAAAAACGCCTGCAGTTGCTGCCGATGCTCTCTGTGTCTCTGGGGCGCAGCTCAGCGCAGATGCAAAATCTTATCCCAACTCCATCATTTGATTTGAGTTAATGACAGAGTTGGGGTAAGATTTGCATCATTGGATGGCATCATCTGGCGGACAAAAGATCCGGGTGAGATCCGGGTGCAGGCAACATGAAAGGTAAACATTGTTCATTTGCATATACTAACTCACATTGAAATGATACAAAGCCGGTTGAAAGCGTCAAAGTTTCCATTTAATAGTTGCTTTCTCTTCAGAGAGCTGGTACTGTACCACATTGGGGAGTTTTAAAACGCGGTGCGTAGTGTTCCCACAACAGTAAGCTATAGTGTTGGAAGAAGCTCACCTCATCATGTGCTGCTCTGCCTCGTGTGGCCCCAGTCGGTCAGGACCTGGGTAAAGGTTTCCTCTGAACTCCCCCACCATCTCTCCATTCCCAAGTATCCCTGGAGGATTACAATGAAATCAGTCGTATTTTAGGCTTGGTTTCTTACCCCAATGAAATTAGTTTGGACACGCCACGGCCTGTGAGCTTCATATGACATGTTAAGATCTTCATACAACTACAATATCTTATGGTCTTTTCATATAGAGACCAATTAAAGATGCTTTACCTGTTTTACTGTGGAGGTCACTGCTCTCACAGATGGCATCCATGTCAGAAGGTTCTTCCTTTATTATGGGGCTATTGGACAGTGTTTGTCTTCCTTCCAATGAGTCTATGGCCTCAGGGGTGTGTGGGATTGGGTTTTGCTGAAAAGCAGGTCTGATTGCTGGTGGAGGAGCTGCCAAGTCTTGGCTTTGGGTGGAGACCTGGGACGGTGATGTATCGAAAAGACCCACTGTGAAGAAAAACAAACAAACAAAGTATTATCAAATGGGCCATTAATGAAACAGGGTTATCGAACAAGGCTGAAGTTGGCTAGTTATTCGCCAGCTCCTTATTCAAAATTTCCGGTCCACCTTAAATGGCTGCAATAACGTTATTTGGCCAGTAGATGACTCTAGTGACTAATCTCTGTCCTGTACTGTGTTTTTCAACTTGTGTTAGGCATACCACTGGTGGTACGCAAGGGTACTGCAGGTGGTACATGGGATTCTATTCTTGAAATATAGTATTAGGGCTTGTCAGAAATAGTGTCGCTTCGTGCATTCCATCATATGTTTTCTATTATAATGTTTTCCATTGCGTTGCTGACTTTTTCTTTCTACTGTTTCATGGCCAGTGGGGCCATGGCCTTCTCGCAGTAATAATTGTATATAAAGGGGGCGCTGGCTCTTTGCTCAGCCACTGCATGTGCACGTATCTATTGTTTACCGTTTACATATGAGGTGGTCTGAGAAAGGTTGTGATGACAATTTAGTAGTACACCTAAAGTCAAAGGTTGGGAACCACTGAGTATTGTATTGAGAGATTTCTAAAATGACTAATCTGTTATGAATACTCTATAATAATAATAATAATAATAATAATAATAATAATAACAATAATAATAATAATAATAATAATAATCTGATCAGAACACCCCTACCATACAATACCAGCTAAATTGCCTTGGTTGTGATTGTTTTCTAGGCCTTTAAACAGCATTTGCACCCCCAAAAGGTTGAAACTGATTTCAGTTGGGCAATCATCCATTTTGAAACTGCAACATCTACGAGTATCTCTGGAAATGTCTATGTGTTTGTGAGGAAGGTCAAAAATGCACTTTCACTGTTGTACACGTTTGTCCTGCACACATAATGCAAGTTAGTGTCAAAAGTGAAGTGTTCAAAGGCCACAAAACAGCTGTTTTTGTTTTCGATGGCATTGCTGCAGAATGCAACACTTGCGGAGGTACAGGCATTGGTAAAAAAAAATATTTAAAAATCTGTGCAGTTTTCCCAGAGAAACAGCTGATGTCCTCCCAGGAGAGCCTGGATGAATTGCAGAAAGCCATTGCAACACAAGTTGTGACAGCCGATGTGGAGTCTAAAATAACTTCATTTGAAGACAAAAACACTGCTGCAACACCAAAAAAAATCACCATTTGGGAATATATTTGAAGATGTTTTCTTGGAGGCAAAGAAAAGAAATGGATAAGGTGTGTCACAACCCCCATAAAATACATACCACTGCCCAAGCCTGGTTGACATCGTGAAGCCCTACATGTCAACCCTGACACTTTGGACAGGTGTAATGCTGAAATATCTAGGGCAAACACGAGACAAACAACCAAGCAGAGAACTGGTTCCGTACAACAAACAACAACAGTTGTCCTGAGGAGCAACTCCTCAAGATTTTCTGCAAATTATGCACAAATTCATTTCTGGTAGAATACGTGTTGTTATCCTGACAGAAATTCACCAGAGTGTCAAAAAGGCGGAGGAATCAGATGACACTTGCCTCGATCAACTACTGAGTCAGGAAGAGAAATGGCAAAAAAAGAAAACAGAACAAACTGGCAAAATATTATAATCCACCAAAAGCACACACAGTCAAGGCAAACACTTACAGCAGTCCACCATGGTTTGGGCATGGAAAACTTGGACACAAGACTATAAAACTAACCAACAAGTATAAAATCGACAACCTCCTGTACATTCTTCATTTGGGAATGAAGAGAAGACCATTCATTCAAAACCAGATTGAAAACATCTGCACAAAGGATGAGTGGCTCAAGTCACTGCTGGAGGTTCACCATAATTTTTTGGACGGAGCGTGGTCCCGGGGGAAGACCTCGTGGCTGAAAAACTTCCAGAAGTTTGACGGAAAACGAAGTGGAAGACGGGTCAGTCATCTTGACTACTTCCCAAAGACAGAGAGGATGTCAAAATGTGATGCAGAAGACTGTCCGCTGCCTGCCATCACAAACCCTGACAGGACTATAGCTGTTGTGTGAGTACATGTGGTTGCTTTGTGTTACACTGAGTTTTGTTTATAATGCATGCAATAATTAGTTGACATCTTATTTATTGCATTACCAATAGGTGCCGTGATTTCAGAACTCCAAGAGGCTGTGGACAGTTGGACTTTTCCAACTTTATCAACCTCATGTAAAAGGCAGAGGTGTAGGTCAATTGAATGGTTCTCTGTCACCTGTACACAGCATATATACATTTTAAACACTTTTCATAATAGAAACATTTCAAATCTATACTCATTTTGTGACAAAATCCATTTACTGTTAGATGAACTGAGAATGGCCACACATGCCGGCAGTTCAGAAATGCTGTACCTCCTCTGCTGATAGTGGTCATTGACACAACAACACCCAGCCACAATCACCCAGAAATGCAGCCAACAGCACTACCACCAATACTGCAGTTTCTTGGAGAAAGGTAGCAGTCTTCACTTTTTCCATAAATGTCTAAGTGCATTATATATATAAAAGCAGAATTGTTGTACCAGGCATTTACCATTTTTACATTGATCACAATTCATTAATAATGTATATAGAATAACATGAATCTAATTCAATGCATGCCTTTATGAACAGCTACATACCTGCTGCAATAACATATCATCTCTGTGACAAGAGTCACAGTCATTCCACCAGCTTATTGAAGGTGGCATTTTATGATGGAACGAAAAAACCAGGCTCTGGAGACCAGGTACACCTCAAGTCAAGAATACTATACTTTCAGAAATGTGCAGTGTGGTACATGTTGTCTTCTTCAGAGTAAGTATAATAAGTACAATTGAATTGAGTCATAAGCTTACATTGAAGGCGTAGGGTTACCAAAATAATTTTCATAAGCCAATGTAGCATTTCACTCAATTAATAAATTGATCATATCGCTTGATGTAACAGCCGATTATGATAATAATTATAGTAATTTAATACTGTTCTTGACTAGAAAAATAGCTGGTTCCAAATTAACTGTTTGACTCACAGATCATTTGCAACAAGTGTCTCCAGTGATCGGATACATTCATGAAAATGTTTTTTTATGGGTACAGACTACTCCAGGAAAGAAACTTGGAGACACTGCCACAAAGGCAAAACAATAAAGGAAGTAGAATGACACAAAGGACATAATGCAGTGGTGTAACAGTATGGATGTACTGTATGTTTGAATAGAGACATCCAGCACCATATCAAACACTCCAGCTACCTCCAGTGAAGCAAAGCCTGCAGGTCAAGCAACATCAAGCACCACCACATCCAGCACTCCAGCTACTTTTGTTAATAATAGTGTACATTGTTGTAACACTGACTAAACACTTGTAAGCCAACAATCCCAGGGACCAATTAGTAACAGCCCAAAGCCTGGGTTTGAGAAAGGGTGTAATCTATTGATAACCAAGTGCCAGTGTCTTGGATGTTACCAACAGGTAATGGTAGTTGGTAATATTTAACCAGTTATTTATCCTTCAATACTTGATACGTTTGTTTGAGAAGTAATTTTAATTCATAAAAATAGATATTTCTGTCTTGAAGCCATTGTGGTGTCTGATGTTCATTGTCCATATTTGTACTGTAGAATGAGGTTTGATCCGTTTTTTCAAGGTTACCAGTGAGATCATAAGGAGTACGTAGTCTGACATGCCATGTTCAGAGGCTAATTGCTCCAAAAGCAATGGCTCCAGTAAAATCTTTTGTGATTCTGTATTCTAGTAGTCAGTTACATTGTTTGTCATACCCAAGTGTCAGATATTTTAGACGTTTTGAAAATCAGGGGGGGAGGGCCGTATCAATTGGGGGGGAAATACTGACACAATGAGACTGACACGCCTGACACGGAGGCTCATAACAGAAATGTAAGATTCATAATAAAGGTCACAATAAAACAATCCTACAGTAAAGACATGTCAATTATGCATAAAGTGCAATCACAAGTCATTTGGTTGTATTTTTCTGAATACAGCGTATTCATAAGTCATTTTATAAATCTCTCAATAGAGGCCTCTACAGTACACGACAGAGATTAGTCCCTAAAGAGAGCCACCTACAGGCCAGATAACGTTACTGCGGCCATTTAAGGTAGAGTGAAAAATTGGAATAAGGAGCTGGCGAATAAGTCTCGTGATCCAGCATCACTTACGGGAGAAGCTGATCTCACACTGCCCATCTGCTGCTGCCGCCATCTCCTCCCCGGCGTCATCACACCCGGGCCGGGGGTCACTGCACTCCGGGTCGTCGTGGAGTTGGTCGGAGAAGCCCGAGCAGTGTTCATCGTTCGCGTCGTACAGTCCACACGCACAGCCTTGTCGACGCAAAAGTTGCAGCTCGCGTTCAAAGTCCTTCTCGCGGTCGGAGAGTCGTTTGATCTCCTTGTCTCGGTCGCCGAGCATCCGCTCGTACTCGCGTGTCCGTGCGCCGTTGACGCTGTACAACACGTTGATGATCGAGTCTATAGCGAGTCTGATGGCGTTCTCAATAACAAGAGTTTCTTCGTCGCGCAGCTGTGGATGCATTATTGTATTTTGTAATAGGTTCATTTTACGACAACAACAAAAAAGAAGGTATAATCTATTCAAAGAGGATCCTTTAGTCGCTGGCTGGAGAGTCGGAGTTATCGAATACAAAATAGAAACCCCTAAAGAGTATAACAAATCCAAAACATGCAATGCATATGTACGTTTAAGGTAACCGGGCCATGCAAGAAAGGATTACCAACAAAACAAATGGCTTATATACTGCCCTGATCACCGGATGATAATAATGATGGTTGGCTTTCTTCCTGCGTCTCCTTCTTTGTTATGTTTTCCTAGTAGCTACTATTGCACAGGAGTCCACAGTGCCACCTGGTGGGCGGCATTATTTCCACAGCAGCAGGCTCAAAGGGAAATGTTTTCTACTGTATGTATAGCCTAGGGCTGAAACGTAATTAAATTAGTATATTTGGCTGTAGCCAATACAGTCTATGGCTATTGGTGAACGCTCTCTATTGAAATTATTTTCTACGAAGGATATATACCAGATATGTTCCTCTGCTGTAGACTGTGTGACACAATTGACTGTTAATTATGTTCACAAACAGACATAATACAGTTGAGTTCATTTGAGTTAATACATTTTGACTAATTATAATCGAATAAACCCTTTGGATGGTTAAACCAAAACAAATAATCAACAAACTCAACCTTGTCCATTTCACCATGAATTGCATCAATTACAATGTAGAACACTTTATTTAACTTTCTTTCTTTTCTACGCTCTCATTCTAACTTTCATTGTCGCTCTCCAAAGGGAGATGAAGTTTGCTCCCCTGGTGGGAAACCAACATGGGGACAACGCCTTGAGCTGTTTGATTGAGGGTGCAGTAGGCGCCACAGCTGGCGTCACTGCTAGGGAGGGGACGGTGTGGACTTTGGTTCTGGTTCTGGTTCTCCACCTCCTCCTCCTCCTCCTCCTCCTCCTCCCCCTCCTCCTCCTCCCACCACCCACACCCGTACTTAGCCTGGCTGGTATCCATGGAGACCACCGGAGAAGCCTCTTCTGCGAGGCTGAGCGGCGCAGTGCCACACGGGAATGCGACATAGGAGGTGTTGGCGCCGGCGGCGAGGGTGGGAGCGTGCGTGGGAGCGTGTGTGGCAGCGGCCGCCGTGGGCCACACCACGCCGGGAGCCGTGATGTAAGACAGCTGGCCCCCGTCTGGCACCAGGGGCTGGGCGGTTTGCAAGGCGCCGCTGACGTCCTCCTTCTCCTCCGCCTCTCGGCGGGTGGCCGCTGGCGCCATGGTGATGTCACAGGCATTCACCACGTCTTCCATGTCAAACTTCATTACGCAGCCTCCTGGAGACGACAGCCACTCCTGTTGAACACAACGGCTGGGAGGTCATAGATCTGTGGTTCCCAACGTTTTTTGACCCGTGACCCCATTTTTCGGCCCAAAAAAATTGTAGTTTGCTTATGGCTATGAATCATTAGCTGGTATATAATCACTGTTGGTATATAAGGGCCATTTACACTTAACAGTAAAAAATGTATCATCAAATATCTATAGCCAATAAGTCAGCAATCTCCCGTGACACCATAAGCATATCAGGCGACC
>OMNR01011490.1:1901-12335 GCA_900303205.1 Mora moro
CGATGTTGCATGCTTTAATAAGGGTAACCCTGAGGCACCGAGTTTGCGTCGTCTGTGGGAAAAAAGACAGGAAAGCGACTAACATACAAATGCAAATCATACGGCATCAAAGGAAGCCAGATAACCCATAACAGTTGATAACATCTTCGGTGATAACAGTCTGTCTCCTTCCACTTCTTTTAGTATGCCTTTTTTAAAATGATTGCCGTTTAAGTTTCCCAGTTTAGCTCCAGGGCCCCTTAGCCCAGGGGTTATGCCCCCCTCCCCAATTATTGCTTGGCCCACGCTGAGCCGAACAATGAGGGGTACACTTGGTATTTCATCGGAGACGGAGGAAGGCTCCGTGCGGTGCGTGGTGCTGTGTGTGAGACACACATGCTGGGGTCAGACGCTATGTGGGAAGCGGACGGGCCCCGGGTTAAGTATGGGCGAGCCGCACAGAGGGGGCCCGCGCTCAGGGTCAACAGCGGGGCAGTACCGCAGGCGTCGGGGTCTCCGGCGATGGGCCGCGCGAGGCACCCCGCGTGGGCTTTGTTTCACTAGAATGGAGCTCCCCCCGGCTAAATAAATGAGTAACTCTAAATGACTGTCTTCTTTTCTCATTCATGGTGCTTAATCTATGCCCCGAACCCGGGCTATGTAATGTAACCAAAGTGCCGGGCTAAAGACATGGGCCTCTCTGACCCGCTATGGAACCCAAGCGGTATTCCACCCAAGAGCCCCGCGCCCCGCTTCCCTGCTGGTTAATGTAACTATGCATTGAAAAGGCCGAGACCCGCTGTTGTGCGGTTCAGACTTCCAGATGAGCATCTCTTCTGCGCTCTCTTCTTCTTGCCTTTTTCCTCCGCGGCATATTTGACCAAAATAGAGAAAATGGCCCCCAGAGCAGTGGTCCACACTCAGCCATTCATGACATCCACTACAGGGGACCCAGGGTTGAAATGGGAAGTGAGTCGTGAAAGAATTTGAAACGGCGAAAGATGCGTTCATGTTTTTCTATCGTGTCACACACATGTTTGAGTTTCATTCTCATCCCCCCCCCCCTAAAATATACCCCACAAAAAATACAAAACTAACAAACAAAAGAAACAACCAAAAAAAAAAAAAGCCAAAGAAAAACGACAGAAAGGGTCATGATTTGAGCCGCCTTGCTGGGAAGTTGCGTGTGGTGTTTTAATGTAGTTTAAGCAGCTGAATAGATTATATTAATTTTTTGAAAAGAATATTTAGCCACATCCTGTGATTTATAAATGTGCCCCGTTGCTGTAGATCTAATTCAAATGAAACAAGGACAACTCTGGCGGGGATATTGAGTACGCCGTTCGGCGTCTATGTGCTTTCTCACTGTACATTGTTGGAGACCAAATGTCATTTTTCTTTTGCATTTAATTCCGTCAAGAATAATGGCCGCCGTTAATGTTGTTTTGAAACGGGTCTCGTTTCACATTTGTTTTGCGACCAAAATCTCTAATGGAATTTGGTCGCAGCAAATGTGAAATTAGAGAGAGTGGACTGAAATCGGAAGAAAGTGGTATGGAAAGAGGTTTGTGACGGAGCATGTGAGCGGAATCAGTCACATGTGTTAATTGTCACGATCACTTCCTGTACCGTGAACAAAATGATGGAATAAAGCCTGCATGTGGTGTAGTTACCGCGGCACAAACGAGAGGCTATTAGTGAATTCCCTGCTCACCCTCTATTTAGCAGCTTCATTAAAACCCAACAAGGGCCCATATGGTCCGCATGCAGCCCTCGCCGTGGCCCAAGGTGTTTATTTGTTGCTGATAGGTGGGATCAACAGAGAATCGGGGCCGAGTTCCGTCCCTAATCTCCCGAGCTGTTTGTGTCTCCGACGCCATGGTAACCGATACCCCTCGTCATCAAACAACCTCATTGGGTGGGACTAACGAACTGACAGCTGGGGAGGGACAGATTCCAGAATCCTGCAGGAGTCGTGTCACCCCGGGGGAGTCTCTCTAAGCACTGATAATGCACATCTAAAGCTTCCCACAACAGATGCAACATATTTCTCCCTTAACACGATCAGAGATTTCGAATGCACAGTGAAAGCAGCCCTCCTCCGTGGGTTTGTAACAGTAGCCGGCCCTTTCACTGTATCTCGCTGATCAGTCTTTTAGATAGCGGTCGTTTAACATCCGTTGCTGTTTCCACCAATTAATAAACGGGAGAGGGGGTTTCTGTTGCTTCTGTGGACCTCATAACCCTCTTCCTCCTTCACACCCGCGCACAAACGGTCTCCGAGTGCCCGACTCCAATAACCTCCGTTGTTTGCTTTCCTTGCGCTTCTTACTTTTTCACCTCCACTTAAGGAACAATACAGAGTTTTTCACTCGCCGCTAGACTGGTGTTGTTATAGTTTCCCAGTGGCATTGTGAGTGGCTCCGTGCGCATTGTTCCCAGTGTTTACCCTCGTTTTCCCTCTCTGGCCGTTCCCCGGCTCCCTGCTGCTTGGTTCCGCTTGGATTAAAAAAGAAAAAGAAAATGGACACAAAAAAAGTGGCCATATCCAAATATTGACTAGATCTCAGGAGCACAGCCTCCTCCCAACACTGGCCCAGGCCGCCTAAAAAGACTACTATTGTTCCCGCCTTCCTCAGTGGCCCATAGCTGCCTTTTAACTGTGCCTAACTAAAGAGGTTGTACAGGAGAGTGGTGGATGTGGTCCTAGGGCTGGACAGTATGGATTAAATATCATATTGCCATCATGTTGATAGATGATGCAACCATGGTATGACTTGCTATTTGGTATTGGCATCCCTGTTACACTTTTTTTAATCTATCGATCGGTCTATCTATATGTATGTATTGTGTACTAGCCCCATCGTTGTTGTTACTCTACTCTTTGTATTGTGTACTAGCCCCATCGTTGTGGTGTATTAAAGGAATATTTACCCACAGTATCTCTCCCACAAATGTACTACTCCTAGAGTTGTCATCTATTGTTCATTTATTGTTCTTGTTGGATTTGACTGGAAATATATTCTCCAAGTTAAGTGTACTGTATGCATTGCAAAGTATTTAGTGCCTAACGAAGAAAGTCGGCTTCGTTGCAGTTTTTTTCCATTAAATAGGTCCTTTGAGGATATAGTAATGCTGTGGTATATTCATATACGTTCAATATCCGCTTAGTGTGCAGCCCTGCGTGGCCTCCTTAGGAGCACGGCTGTGTTTGAAGGAGGTGCAGCATAAGGGGCACGCAGCAGAGGAGATGCACATCGCAGGGGGTGGCGGAAGCTTCCGGAGCAGAGTCTCGAGGGCGAGTAACACAAAGCACGGTTATGAGCCGGGGTGTTAGGTCAGAAACCTGTCTGTTACAGGGGGATTCCCTCCCCTCCTCTTACAAGAGAAAGGTTACACCCACCCCCGGTAGCATGATGACCAGGAAGAATGTGTTTCAACAGCCCACAAAATTAATACCCCCGCAAGCAGGGACGACTCCAGACAGCTACGTGGCACTATTAAGAGGAAATTGGAGCCGGGTCTATAATTTGTTGCCTGCTGTAAATTGGCAGGTAGTAAAGGGTAAGAAGCTGTCAAAAAAGGAGAAGAAAAGTTTTATGGTGTAGAAAACATCCATCTAATTAAAGGGTAAAAAAACCGGGCCAATGCAGTGCTACACACCTTTAACTCAAGAGGCACTGCACACAATGTTCATTACATGTAATCTTATATCTTTCATGGAAAAAAAGGGTCTGGGCATGGGCTTCAAATTACGTTGGGCACGTTTGAAGGTGACCCGTGTGCCTTAACCGCCCGAGCTCTTGAGTTGGTTAAGGCCGTTTTCATCTGCTCCGTCTTTCTGCGAGAGAAGAGTCCCCCTGTGGAGAAGTTGGCCTGCTCTACGACCCTTCATGTAGGGCAAAGGTGTCCTATTGCTTTGTCTCCATTCAAATGAATATGCCCGGGCCCCGGGGCCTCCCGTCTTTGATTGGCAGGAGCTACAGATTGGAGTTTGCTACAAAAGTGTGCCTGTTGTGGATAGATTTTTTTTGCTTTTGTTTAACTCATTTAAATCCCTTTATGACCGTATTTTAAATTCATTCATTGCTTAATAATGAATCCAAAAGTGTTTTTTAAATATTTTTTATCATGGTTTGGATATTATGTCCCTCCCTTTTTTAACAGTCTATTTTACGTTAAATGTGAGGTTTATGCACCCTTGTACTCTTTGTAGTGCAGCCAGCTTCTCGGGCGCTGGAGGTATGAGCCGAGAGTTCTGCGTTTGATATGCGACAGCCAACGGATTAGAGGGTGGTAGGGTGGGGGGGCAGACTCCCAACTCTTTGGCCCTAATCTCACAGTTTCACTTGAGTGCACAGAGGTTCACTTTTCTGCCGCTTCAGTCTCGATGGGGCTTTTTTTTGATGTGTTCTGTTTAAATGCGAGTGGTGAAATGGCGTCCCCTGTGTCTTTGTAGGCACTGGCGAGGGTATTAGCAAAGAGGCTCTAAGGGGCTTAAGAGGTCAGCCCTCCTTTTGTGTAGAGACACAAAACACTTCCTGTGGGACCCTTCACCCCTCTCTGTTCTTCTCTCAGAAAGCCAGGCCTTGCCTGACCATTCACATTAATCAGCCTGAGCTCCTAATGACTGCAGTAAAGCTTCTGAAAACTGCCTTTAAAAGGGCCTAAAGAGCCACTAACCCTGCTCACCGACCGGGCAGCGGCCACTCCTGTGAGAGGCAGTGCGGCTCTCTGGCAGACATGCTCTCTAGCACTGGAGGAGCTCAAGTGCAGATCTCAGGTGGCACTCTGGCCCGGCCTTCTCAGGTCCACTGGCTGAACGACAGCAGTCAGTAACAACATGGATCCCCACCACATGTAAAATACACCGAGTGCCAAACCACAAGGTGGAACATCTCCTAGAAAATACCGTCTGCAGCCACAATGATGTTTTATGCCCCTTCTATTTTGTGGAGTGTCCTCCGGGACAGGCTGGATCTAAAGGGGGCTTTTGTGCTGCATTCTCCATATAAGTATTCAAATGTAAGGAGGAATGAACCGACGACAGATTTGAGTAGAAGACGGAGAGAGTGTTCAGGGGGGAAAGACGCAGGAACGGCAGACGCGGTATCCGCTAAAGTGTGAATTTTCCGAAGTAGCGTAATCATTTTACAAGTAGGTTTAATATGTGTGATGGATTATGTTATTCTATGTGCCACATTTTGGTGTGGTCTGGTGTTGGTAGGATTTGAACACATTTATGGAGTGAGCAGTGAGACTGAACAGGGACAGAAATACTTCAAAATCACATGCAATTCAAAAACATGTGGATTGACCAGAAAAAAACATGCTTTATAAATGACCAATGTGTTTTCATTGACAAAACTCTAATAATATAAAAAAATATATATTTCAATTTCTTTCTGTTCTTAGATACGATAAGAAGATAAGTTAATTAGTATAATACAGCTTGATTCCCATTTTTTTTCAATGATCTTTTTTTGTTTATGTTGGAGGTTAGTCTTTGTGAATAATAACTAAAATCATAGTGTTCTTGCATCATTCCCACAATAAAAATACCTTCACATTATCCAGGTCTTTTTTTGATATAAACTACGGCAAATTATTTAAGGCAAGTGAAGTGTGAAGACTAACTTGCCCACTTTTAGAAATGAAAAACAATAAACAATGCAAAGTGTTATCTTGATTCAAGTTTATCCGGGCTACATGTGCCATGCTCAAATACTCACCGGGTTCCTATGGATTCCAGTTCCTATGGAAGAAGTTCCTTCCAAGTTGGCGTTTGGAAGATTGAAAATACATATTTCTTAACGTAAAACAATTGGTATTTGAATGTGTTTGTGGAAGGCTTATTTTTTCATGAACTTGGCGTGACTTTGTGTTACCTTTGGCGTGGCCTACTGGTCCAAGGAGACACAAAGTGTTTCTTCCGATTGGATTTGAGCACATTCGGTGCTTTGGGACCCATTAAAGATTAAAATGCTGTTTGCGATCTCACGATAGAGCTTGGACAGGAAACCTTGACACGCAACCAGGAGAAATCCAGGTCAGAGCCGTCACAACCTTTGCTTGTTATTGGTAACGCTCAATTTAAAAGAGAAAAACTTTTTAATTAATCCATTCATGTTCGTTTTTTGGCCTGTGCTCCTTGGATGAATGCAATCACATATGTGTGTACAGATTGCAATCTGCCAGGATTTGTATGCTTTTCATAACTTTCATGACTTTTTTCTATCCGCATTTTCTTTTTGCTGTGGTGAGCAGCGGTGAACGAAGGCAGCCATTTTCAAATGGGACTCCATTTTGTATCGAGGAAATAAAACTGGGTTACGAACCTTGGGACTTTTCTTGAGCCATAGATACTCTTTTCCTAATTTGCAAAGCATGCCGTTTGGACGCTTTTACTGCAGAATTGGCGTACAAAGGATTATTGGTAAATAAACCTTGAAGTTACTTGTTATACAGCTGTGTTTAGTGAACGGAGTTTGCCGCATGTAATCAAGGCAAAGCCTATTTCTCACTCTTAACCGAACGTAGCGTGATTTGACAGTCACCGCTGTGATTAGGTTATGTTAGAAGTTCATACCGTAATCAACTGTCGGGTCCATGCCCACATTGACCAACGCGTGTATCATGGCCATGCAGTGCTATCTGTGTGAACTGGCACTTTTGGCTCTCGTATCACTAGTGGTGGCAACACAGTGGGAACGCGCAGGCAGAAGCTGTGGATGCCCGTGCCGAGATGATCTCCCTTTATGTCTTGGCTCCGCCAGGGCCCAGAGTTATTCTAGTGCATAATTGATGAAGGAGTTAGAATAGCAGAAGTAATGCGATGAGAGGGTGCGCCCAAGCGAAGCGAGGGATCGCGTGTGTGGAGCAGCAAACATTGCAGGGGACGAGAGGAGGGCATCTGGAGTAACAGGTCCCTGCGCACAGACTCCACACAGAATGTCACCTCTAGCCAATCGCAGCCCCTTCCTTTCAGCCAATGGGAGGCCTCGGTTTGAGTAGAATACTACGTTCCCGATGAATCAAGCCGAAGACTATTACATTAACGGGCATTTTAAAAATCGGTGCTAGTCAGCTTTAGCACTTTATATTTTGTCAAAGCATAATAGTTAGGATAATTACATTTTTTATGTGTCCCTGAAGTGCTATGTAGATGAAATCGTATAGATTTTATTGCTTATTTCAAGTTGCTTGGCAAGGAACGTTTTAAATGACACAGGGATGTGGGATGTGTTTAGCCTCGGAGCACAGTCCCTCTCTCACTGCCTTTGTTCCTTTATCATGTAGTAGTCGGAGGTTACCTTTTGTGAGAGGGCAACAGCGGTGACAGGGTGTGCATCACACCTAGACGAGCACTTACAAAGGAGAGGATAATAGTCTAACAACTCTGTATTGTCTTTTAAATAAAGAAGCCTGGGTCACAGATCAACGTTCTAGTCCAACTTCAAAGAAGCCGGCTAGCTGGAGGAGGTTACAACAGCGCGAAGAGTAGACTACTTGAAGAGTAGGTCTTCCTACTCAGACTACCTGACCGTACCTGGGGTCTTTCGTGGGGTCTGACCCACTGTGTTGCATTATGTGTGGAGTATGGACATGCGCTGGGCTTTAAGGAAGGTGTCTGGCTGGGTAGTTATAGCTCAATGCTGTGTTTTTTCTTCAAAAATACCATCCAGAAGTATGTCTTGATAATGGTACTCATAGACATACTCTAAATGCAGTGATATCAAGACAATGGTTCATTTTATTCTATTTGAATTAATAAACTTATTTTTTTATAGACTTGGTACCGGCACTCAGTGGTTCTTTTTTTAGTTGAGGCTATTCGGGCTCGTCTGGCTATTTTTAGTTGATTTAATTGGTGTTTTTCTTCAAAATTATTTGTAATGATGGTCAATCAAATTAAAAAGCTGACTTTATTAAACATTTCAGTTTTTTTGTATATTCTATACTATAACTTACAACATAACTTATATAACTATAACTTGTTTATTTTTTACAGTACAGTACTATTTTTACATATTCAAAACTAAATATGTTGTAGATTTTTAAGTTTGTTTTAACAAATGTTAGCAAACCAACCATGTAATACTAACAATACAACCCTATGGTTGTACAGTATGGATCAATTAGAAAGGAAAACAATAAACACCACATGTTAAGATGTAAACTGTATATTATGCAAAATAGCTCCCATGCACTACAGTGGCACATTGCCTGGTGTTTGTTCTCTACCTAACCCAGAGATCACAACTGTCCAGGAAAGCACTTAGAGTCTATTGGACCGGGACTCTAGCTATTAAGATCATAAAAACCCACTCATAAAGATGTTTTATTTGTTTCCTGAGTGCGTAGGCTGCTTAGGTTTCCATCGGAAGTTTTTATGGCTCAGTGGTAATATTTCTGTCTCTAGATGGAGCTGAGTTATGGTGCAGTGCTCTGAGGAAAGGAAAATATATGGCTGTTTTTATGATTAGTCCAAATTAGTCCTGTAATTATCTGGTCTTTTTCAAAAGCTTGTCATGAAAAGTGTGTGTAGTAAAGTGTTACAAAATAAGTAATAATAATAAAATCCAATAAAATGAGGAAACGCATAATAATAATAATCATAATAATAATAATAATAATAATAATAATAATAACAATAATTACAATAACAATAATAATAATAATAATATGAAGAAGAAGAAGAAGAAGAATACGAATAATAAGAATAATAATCTAAGTATGAAGAATTTGTGCCATCGTTTTAATGGAAAAATAGAAAATGTGAAAAGTAATCTAAAAAAAAATCAAAAATCATTTTCTTGGTGAATCAACAGTAGTTAATTTTTGTCAATAGAAGGACATTTAAACATAATGACAATATTTCTTTTTTTTTTAGCTCAAATGAATATCGCTGGATAGAATAAATGCAAAATCAAGAAGAATAAATAAATATATATATATATATAAATATATATATATATAGAATACACATTTTTTAAATGGAATACAAATAGTTGCATTGAATATTGAAAATGTATGTATATATCATATTATAGCTCAAAGTATTTCCATATCTATAAATATAATTATAATATTGAATAATAGTATGAATATAATAACCATTATAATAATAGTAATAATCCTACTCTATTATTTTCTTCAAACCAATATTAAGACGAACATACGAACTACCAATATCAAAAATGCTATGTAGCATCTAATAACATCAAATAATCGTTTAGTTCTTGTAGATTAAATACATGGCCGTTGGATTTTTCTATCTATTATAATCTGATATTGAGTCTTGTGCCTTGGTCTTCGTGATTTATCAACGTAATTGAGCTTAAACGTTGGTACATGAAAAGAAAATTGCCGTTTAAGGACTTCAACTGTGGATTTCATTCATTCGTGGGTTGGCGCTGGTTTCCCAACCGCTGTTTGGACATTTCTGATTATTTGCGGAAAAAATAAATAAAAAATAATCAATCGAAGAAAAAGAAACACTCGTCTGGGGTCGGAAGGTGCTAGAGCTCGGACAACTCCTTGGAGTCACATGGTCCACCCAGAAGCAGTGCTAGTAGGGTCTAGACACGCGATACACAAGGGGCTTAAAGAAATGTGCCGGAGAAGACGTCACACGCGTTCACCATCCAGCAAGCCACTCCTGTATGGTGACGGCAGGCCTACTCTCAATCCTGCCCAGCAACCAGGCAGCCCAGTGCAAGACGTGGTGCTGCGGTGTGGTTTTTTTCCATGATCGAGCCCACGGGTAGCTTTAAACTTGATGATTAAAATCCGCTTTGTTAATAATTTCCGGATGGATGTATTTTGCACGAGACCTCTGCAGGCGGGAATATCTGGTGCTGGCGTGACCCACAAATGTCATCTGTGTTTGGTTAAACCATTCTGTTCTTCCGTTTGGATCCCACCATGTTTGGAGCAGCTCAGCCTTGGAACTACAATGCAGTGAAATATGCAAATGTCCTCCTAGCGCAACTGGGGTGGGTGTTGGTGGGGGCCCGTGGGGGGGTGTTCTTTAAAGAAACTCACCAATGAGGTTCAACCCACAACCTGTGGCAGCCAATGAGCTGCAATCAAACTGTGGTTCCATTGGCTGTGAGGCAAAGATAACCAAAACTGTGCCAGATACACCGGGGTGGAAACAACCTAGTGTTCTAAATCTGTTGCCTTCGCCTAAAGGGAGTCGGGCCTCCGCTGTGCCCGCTGACATTATGTGACATGGCAGCAGTAGCCCACCTTTAAGGGACGTCAAACGGAGGAAAGCCAAGAACCATCTTATTAAATCAACATCTGCGAGAGCACTGACAAATGCACATGGATACACACACACATACACAGACGCACACACAGACGCACACACACACAGAGAGCCAGTAGCAGTTGATGTAATTTTCTCTCTCCTAGTGACCTACTGCGCTCTTTTAGAAACTGCAGATT